>QNUK01001211.1:42500-72500 GCA_013621035.1 Clarias magur
TCTAGTGGCCAGACAGAGCTAATGCTGATGTTTATTGATTAAAATAACCTTTGAAAGTTAAAGAGTGCAGTGAATAAATAGCAGTGTGTGCGTGATTCAGCAGAAATTTCCTAGATGGTGTTTGTTTAGGGAGACACATGGCCTTGTCTATAATGACTCAAACTGATTGATAGAGACAGGGCATGGTCAATAGTTTGTGCACCCTTGACCATCACACCCATGCGTATATGCATATATATATGTGTGTGTGTATTAAATACATATGTATATTAAATAACATCATTTAAATCTATATATTATATATAACTGTATCTGTAAATCTAAAAAAAGATGCGTATCAGATGGTCATAAACATTCATTTTTACTCTGTTAATTGTGTATGATAAAACATTAAATAGCTCGATCTAACCTAAGCTAAGTGAAATCTTCCCGATTTATTTTTTAAACTCTAATTTACCATATAGTTTAACGGATGAAGAAAACATGAATTCGTTATTCCGGTAGTGCCCGATAGAGGTCACTGCGGAGATTTATTTACTTTTAATCGCCCAATCACAAGCGAGGAGACACCTTACGTCATTACGTTTTTACGTCACCACGCAGGTTGAATTTAGCGCGCGCATCGCGTAGAGGCGGAAGCAGTGAGAGGTGAGGCGAGTGTTTGTGTGTTTATAAACATGAGATTAACATTGTTATTATTAATAAGCATACTAATATTAATCATATACACCATGTAAACACTGTTAGATAAAGTTTATTAGTATCTATAAGGAGGTTAGTAGTGTGTGTGTGTGTGTGCGCGCGCTCGGGCTCAGAGTCAGTTTGTTAGCTTCAGTGGCTAATCCTTCAGCGCGCGCTCGTTAATAACGGTCAGTGTGTTTGCTCACATGTTTACTGTGTACATCGAGTCGCTGTACTGTGTGTGTGTGTGTGTGGTGTTTAATACACTGCCTGATTGTGTATTACTCAGTGTTGTTGTTATTCAATGACTCTCTTCTCATCTCCCATTATTATTCTCTTTCTCTTCACACCTCTATCTCTCTTTCTCTCACTCCTTTTCCTTCTCTCTCTCTCTTTCCTTCTTTCTGTCCTGCTCTTTTTACTTTCTGTTTTTCTCATCATTATTTCTCTCACTATATTCTGCTCTTTCTCCTTCTCTCGGTCTGACACTTTCCCTCTCCATCTCTCCTCATCTTTCCCCCTCCCTCTGTCTCCATCTATCCTGCCCTTTCTCCTCTCTTTCTGCCCTTCTCCATCTCTCATCATCTTTCTCTTTTTCTCTCTTTCTATTTCTCTTTTTCCCCCCACACTACTTTCTCCCTCTATTCTTCTTACTCCTTTCTGTTTCTTTCTCTCGTTATTATTTCTCTCTCTCTCTGTTTTTTCCTTCTCTCTCTCATTTTGTTCTCTCCTTCCCCATCTATCCACCATTTTTTTTTCCTTCTGTTTGTCTGCATTTCTCTTCTCCATCTCTCTTTTCCCTTGATTGGTCTCTTTCTCTCATTCCTTCTTTTTTTCCCCTCTTCCTCTATCCTGCTCCTTCTCCTTCTTCTCATCATCTCTCTCTCTCTCTCTCTCTCTCTCTCTCTCTCTCTCTCAGTAGATTAAAGTCATAACCCCATCATGTCTAAGAGAAAGGAGTTCCTGGAGTCTGTCCATCCGGACCGAGTGCAGGATTTCCTGCACTTTATTAAACTACACGTATGTCTCTCTCTCTCTCTCTCTAGTTGCATGGTCTCACACAAAGATATAGATTACAATTATATATACAGTATATATACTACATTGAGGTTGTGGTCACATGACCAGGCAGAGCTAAATCAGAAGAAGTCACTTTGGTATGTGGCCCTATTGTGTGTGTGCATGTATGTGTGTATAAACACACAGTTATGTGAGTTGAATGAGCATGGCATTATCACTGTACCTCAGTGTCAGTTTGCTCTGTGTTTACAATTCACTAAGTATCATGCTTTTATAAATATCTCGACTGGATATCAAATAGTTTTGTAGCTTTGGCTAAAATCCTAAACAACTGTGGAAAATAACTAACTCCAGCCTGCTGTTCTGGCTGACCGTGCGTGAGAAGTTCACAGAGCACCACCTGTAGGATCATACAGGAACTGCAGCATGGCTCGTGACGTGAACGTAGTTGTAATATCGCTAGTGAAATACTATCCAGGATGGAGGTTCTGTCTGTCTCTGTCTTTTATTTCCAGTTTTAGTATTAATAATAATCGCTCGCTCTCTTTTTAAAAATGTTTTTTTATTGCTTACATATGATAAACCACTGTCCTACATGTTGCTGTGTGTGTGTTCAGAAAGATGCGTCGGAGCCGTTTGACGTGTGTGAGGTGGTTCAGGAGCTGCAGATGAAGCAGCGTGTGGAGCTTTGGGGCAGGACGGCGGGGTTACTGACACACACACTGCAGTCGTACCCCTCAGAGCGCTGGATCAGCCGACTGGACCACGACTCGGACACAGACGACATGGAGGTGGAGCCGAGCGCAGAGCTGGTGGGAATGTCTCACACACACACACACACACACACACACACACGCGCATAAAAACACAAATATTATAATAAGTATTATGAGTAATCTTTTTGTGTGTGTGTGTGTGTGTGTGTGGTCAGAAACACACCATGGCGGTGCTGGACGCTGTGACGGTGGTGTGTACGGTGTGTGTGGAGGTGATTCAGAGTGGAGACGTGTACACCGAGCTCCTGGACTGCGCCCTCATGCTCAACAGTAATCACACACACACACACACACACACTACTACTACAGCTGCGTGTGTGTGTGTTAGTCCCTGAGTGGTGTTGTTGTTGTGCAGGTGTGGAGAGCCTCCTGCCCGTGTCTGAGGTGCCGCTCCAGAAGGCCATCCATTGGCTGTTTGAGTGCTGGTGGAGGCGGGGCTTAGAGGGGAGGGAGGAGCTTGGCTGGACCGCCTTCATCTCGTGTCTGGAAAACGCGGTCATGCTCAAGAAAACGGTACTGACAGTGTGTGTGTGTGTGTGATGTACTGTTAGAAACGTTACCATTCCTTGTTATTATTATTCCTCTTTTTCCTCCTTTTTCTTTCTTTTGTTTTTTTTTTTACTTTCTTCTTGTTTCCTGTTTTTCTTTTTCTTTTCCCTCTTGATTTTTCTTTCCTCCTCCTCAGTGTGTTGTTTTCCTGAAGTAGTGATGTATAAATGTTTTGCCATATATTTTGTGTAGCAGCTGATGATGAGTAAAATAAACTAAAACACTGTGTGTGTGTGTGTGTGTGTGTGTGTGTGTGTGTGTGTGTGTGTGTGTAGCTGAGCGAGCTGAACCGTCTGCACTCCCTGCGTGAGGTGCTGCTCACTGTGGAGTTTGACTCAGAGCGGGGTCAGTACATCACCGACCTCCTGCTGCAGTGCTTCATCAGCACCAACCACATTAAACGAGAGGAGGTCTGTGTCTGTCTCTTTGACTGTCTCTCTGACTGTGTGTCTGTCCCTTTGACTGCCTGTGTGTCTCTCTGACTGCCTGTGTCAATGTCTCTGTCTGTGTGTGCCTGTCTGTCTGTCTGTGTGTGCCTGTCTGTCTGTCTGTCTGTGTATCCCTGTCTGTCTGAGTTTCTCTGTCTGTCTGAGTGTCCCTGTCTGTCTGACTGTGTGTCCCTGGCTGTGTCTCTGACTGTTTGTTTGTGTCTGTGTCTCTCTGATTGTGTCTGTCTCTGTGTCTCTGACTCTCTGACTGTCTGTCTCTCTGACTGTCTGTGTCTCTTACTCTCTGACTGTCTGTGTCTGTGTCTCTGACTGTCTGACTGTTTCTCTGTCGGACTGTGTGTCCCTGTCTGTGTGTCTCTCTGACTGTCTGTGTCGGTGTCCCTGTCTGTCTGAGTGTCTGTCTGAGTGTTTCTCTGACTGTCTGTGTCTTCATGTGTGTAATTCTCTCTCTCTTGGTGTCTGTCTCTCATTTTGTTCATCTGTCTTTTTCTGTGTTTGTCTCTCTGTGTCTCTTTGTGTGTATCCCTGTGTATGAGTCTCTATGCGTACTTCTCTCTCTTTCTGTGTACAAGTGTCTCTTTTTATGTATCCGTCTTTGTGTGTGTCTCTATGTGCCTGTACACGTGTGTGTGTGTAGTTTCTAATAGCTGTTCTACAGCTAGTGAAATCTCACACAGCTTCTGTAGCAAATAAAACTTGTTCCTGAGGTCTGTGTGCAGTAAAAACCTGTATAAATGTATTAACTGTGTGTGTGTGTGTGTCTCCCCCCTCAGGGTAAGCGTTTCCTGGCGTTCCTGTTCGGGTGGGATGTGGGGTTTATCAGGATGATCCACGACACCATCAAGAACCAGCTGCAGTTTCTGTCCAAGTGAGTGTGTGTGAGCACCACATACAATCGTACTGCCTGTGTGTGTTAATCACTTACACTGTGTGTGTGTGTGTGTGTGTGTGTGTGTGTGTGTGTGTGTGTGTGTGTATGTGTGTTCTGCAGAGCCTTGACGGAGGACGTGGCAGACATCTATTTCCGGGCGTGGAGGAAGGCGAGTCCTCCGTTCCTGCAGGAGATCGAGTCCACCTGTATACAGGACCTGATGCAGCACGCCGTCCTCCTGCACCGGACCTCACCTGTACTGACCCGCGTCCGCCAGGTACACACACACACACACACACACCTCACCTGTACTGACCCGCGTCCGCCAGGTACACACACACACACACACACACACACACACACCTCACCTGTACTGACCCGCGTCCGCCAGGTACACACACACACACACCTCACCTGTACTGACCCGCGTCTGCCAGGTACACACACACACACACCTCACCTGTACTGACCCGCGTCTGCCAGGTACACACACACACACACACACACACACCTCACCTGTACTGACCCGCGTCCGCCATGTACCACGCACACACACACACACACACACACCTCACCTGTACTGACCCGCGTCCGCCAGGTACCGCGCGCGCACACACACACACATTCACACACACACCTGTACTGAGCCGCGTCCGCCATGTACACACACACACACACACACACACTCACACACACTATTTCCTGATGTCATCCTTGTGTGGTGGTGATGATGATGATGTCACTTCCTGTTGTGCAGATCCTGGCGTATGTCCATAAACAGAAGTTCCGTCAGGGTGTGGACGAGATGCTGCACCGTCTCTACCTGCCCGTCCTCTGGAAGGCCCTGAAGGTGAGACGCGTTAAGCTCGTCTCATCACTGTGCTCTAACACATCTAACTCTCTGACCCTGTGTGTGTGTGTGTTTGTGTGTGTGTTTGTGTGTGTGTTTGTGTGTGTGTTGTGTGTGTGTGTGTGTGTGTGTGTGTGCGCAGGCGGTAAACGCAGAGGTGCGAGCGAACGCCACACTGTTGTTCACCGAGGCGTTCCCCGTACACGACCCCAGCATGAGCAGCGACCGCGTGGACGAGATGGTGCAGAAACAACTCGACACTCTCTTCGTGAGTTTACACTCCTCCCCCTTCACTCTCCTCACTGATGACATCACTTCCTGTCTCGGGATTGTCCTGTTTCAAGGTTTAATGTTATTCCGTCTCTCTCCTTATCTTATGTCTCTTCCCTTTTACTCGTGTGTGTGTGTGTGTGTGTGTGTGTGTGTGTAGTCTCTGCTGGAGGATGTGAGCCCGTTGGTGCGGTGTGCGGCGGTGTTGGGAGCGTGCTCAGTGGTGTCTCGCTGCTGGGAGCTCCTCCCCTCCTCCATCATCACAGACCTGCTGAAGAAACTCCTGGACCTCGCCTCGGACACCTCCAGCCCCGACTGCCGCTGCGCCGTCTTCATGGTCTCTCTCTCTCACACACACCTTTCTCATGTACATGTGACATTCCTCTAGAATCATCATGCTTTAATTTCATCGTGTACGCTGTATATTATCTCACACAAACACACACGCACACACACACACAAGTATTTAGAGTTTTGTTTATATATCTGCTCTTATAAATTGTTACATCAATTATAATCATTTATATTCAATTACTCAATACACTGTTTTTTAACTCTTTATTAATTTACATTAATTTAGTGTCAAGATAATAATCTTCATCTTTTTTTCTCCTCTCACGTCTCTCCCTTTTCATCAATACATCATTTCTTCCTTTTACTGTACATCTCCAGTCTCAGCCTCTTTTTACTTTTCTTTCTTTTCTTTTGCCTTTCTTTCTCCCTCCTCTACTTTTTCTTTCATTTCTATTATTATTATTATTTGTCCTTCACATCCTCTTCCCTTTTTTTCTCCTAGTTTTCTTTTTCCCTTTTCTTTAACTCCTCTTTTTTTCTTTTTCCAAGTTTTTCTTTTTTGCTTTCCATTTTTCTCTCATCTTCTTTCTCTCTTTTTAATTTTCTTTCCTTCTCTCTCTCTCTCTCTCTCCTTTTTTTTCTCCCCTCTTCCTTTTCTTTCACTTCTTTCTCTTTTCCTCCAGTTTGTTTTCTTATTAGTTTGTTTTTCTTTTTGTTTCTCCCCATTCTTATTTCTTCGTTCTTCTTTGCTCTTTCTCTTCTTCCATTCTTGTATCTCTTACCTCTTCATTGTATTCAACCTTTTTCTATTTTTTCCTCCTTTTTCCTACGCTTTTCCTTTTTCTTGTATTTCTCTCTTCTCCTCTTTCATTCTGACTTCCTCTGATATTTATTTCAAATTACAGTACAGATGGAATAATATAAAACACAATAACCTGTGTGTGTGTGTGTGTGTGTTCAGTGCATGTCGATGATCCTGGATAACCGGATGAGTCACCCTCTGATGGAGAAGCTACTCCCAGCGCTGAAGCTGAGTCTCCACGACACCTCAGAGAAAGTGCGCGTGGCCTTCGTCGACCTGTTACTCAAGATCAAAGCCGTCCGTGCAGCCAAGGTGTGTGTGTGAGATATTAAGAGAACGAGAGAGTAAATACATGTAGTATAATGTCCGTTTGTGTGTGAAGTTCTGGAAGGTGTGTTCGATGGAGCACCTGCTGGTGCGTCTGGAGCTGGACTCTGCGTGTGTGTCGAAGCGGATCGTCAGCCTGCTGTTCAGCTCCTTCTTCCCCCTGACTCAGCCCGAGGCCGTCTGGTGCGAGCGCTGCGTCTCCATCATACAGATGAACCCCGGCGCCGCGCGCAAGTTCTACCGCTACGCCTACATGTACACCGCGCCCACCAACATCGGTCTGTGTGTGTGTGTGAGAGAGAGAGAGAGAGAGTAATGAGAGATTTAATGATGAACGAAACCAGATTTATTATTTGTGTTTGTCGGCTGCAGTGAAGCTGATGCTGATGATCCGGAAGTGTTTGAACGCCTGCATCCAGAAGACGGGAGAAAACCCAGACGAGTCCGTCTGCAGCAACAAGGAGAACAACTCGGTACCGTCTGAGCACACACACACACACACACACACATATACACACACACACCCACCCACCCACCAGAGGAGACCTTCAGGCTTGTGCATGGTTACAGTCGTGTGTGTGTGTGTGTGTGTGTGTGTAGGTGCTGGAGGACGTGCTGACGGTGAAGGACACGGCGGTCATGGCCAGTCTGCTGGAGCTGGTGGTGATCCTGTGGAGGAGCGTTCAGAAATCCCTGCAGTCCAACCAGGAGGCTCTGCACTACACCACCGCCAAGTTCGCCTCCGTCCTGCCAGAGTACCTCCGCGTCTTCCAGGTCTTCATCATCATTATATTCTCTAGAGCTCTTTGAAAAAAGTGTTTGTTTTTTGTTTTGTTTTGTTTTTTTGGGTGCGTATTTGTCTACCTTTAAATGATCGAGATCATCAGTTTTTAAATAATGATTTCATTTATTAACAGATAAAAAGAATCAAGATTCAAAGGCATGACGCGTATTTACATTCGTATTACCAAAGCTTAGAGATAAAAGTCACAAGAAAATAACAGGAATAGATAAACAAATACAAAACGGAGTAGTATAGATAGAGAGTAATGATAAATAAATGTGTATAAAACAAAAACATACAGACATTTTAGACAAAGATAAAGTGACTCTAAAGCTGTCCAAACTTGCCCGGTCTTGTGTGAAAAAGTTAAAATATATGTTTATATATATATATATATATATATGTATGTATGTATGTATGTATGTATGTGTATAGAGATATATATATATATATATATATATATGTATGTATATATGTATGTATATTACTTATTTATTTATTTGTGAAAAGCTGAATTAAATACAAGGCCACACCCAGCCCTGATTAATACCAGACCTGTTGAGTCAAATCACGTACACAGAACCTGTCTGTTCTTTATTTTTTTATGTAAAAAAAAAAAGCAACATGATCTAAAGATCAGATGAGAAACCAATAACCAAACAAAATCGAAAACAAAACAAAATAACCAAACACTACCGAAAACAAAACCAAACAAAGCAAAACCGAAAACCAAACCAAACCAAAATAACCAATCAAAATTGAAAACCAAACCGAAAACAAAACCAAAATAACCAAACCAAACAAAACCCAAAACAAAACCGAAAAACCAAACAAAACTGCAAACCAAACAAAACTGAAAACCAAACAAAACAAAACTGAAAACCAAACAAAACTGAAAACCAAACCAAACAAAACTAAAAACCAAACAAAACCGAAAGCAGAACCAAATAACCAAACAAAACAAAACCAATCAAAACTGAAAACCAAACAAAACTAAACTGAAAACAAAACCAAATAACCAAACCAAACAAAACTGAAAACCAAACAAAACCAAAATAACCAAACCAAACAAAACCGAAAACCAAACAAAACCCAAAACAAAACCGAAAGCAAAACTGAAAACAAAACAAAACCAAAAACAAAACCAAATAACCAAACAAAACAAAACCAATCAAAACCCAAAACAAATAACCAAACCAAACAAAACCCAAAACCAAACCAAAATAACAAAACCAAAATCCATAACTGAAAACCAGTCTCACAGTGTTACCACGTTTCCACGTTTTTTTTGGACTCCAGCGAAATACAAATGGAGAAAACCAGGAGCAGCCCGCCGACCGAAATTACTTAAAGAACCCAGAAGAGCATCTAAAGACCTGCAGGCCTCACTTGCCTCAGCTAAGATCAGTGTTCATGATTCAACAGTAAGAAAGAGACAAAAATAGTGTCCATGGGAGCTTGTGTGGCCTGTTAAATCTGGTGTAAAACCTAATGCAGTATTTCATATAACTTTAAGTCTGGACTTAAATCAGATCGAGTTCCTTAAACAGGCTGTCCGTTCTCAAAAGCCCTTCACTGTGGGGCAACAATTCTGCAAAGAAGAGCGGGAAGAAATCCTCCACAGTGATGTGAAAGACTCAAAGTTATCTCAAACGCTTTGGTCCATCTGAATCTTTAAAAAAATCTTAAATCAGGAGGGGGGGACAAATACTTTTTCACAGTGCCGTATATTACAGCTGGCTGTTAAAGATGTGTGACATGTGTTGTGAAGTTAACATTGCAGTACAGCACCTGTCTTTTAATTTAATTTCATTTTTTTCCTGGCTTGGAAATAAGCTCCGCCTTCTGTGCTCTTGGCTCCACCCAACCCTTCTCATTAGTGTGTATTCTTTACACAAGCTGTTGTTGGTTGGGGTGAAATACACACGGAGGAAATCGCTATCTATCCTCCCCCTCCCACCCGCCTGTGGATCACTGGGACTCAAACTCATGACCTTCTGTTAATAGGAACACTTTATCTAGGCTAAAGATGTGCAGTGTGATACTGTTCCAGTGACACTAGGTGGTGCCAGAGAGCCACAGCTTGCAGTCATTACACAACAGAAATAATTTGTTCATAAAACACGCGTGCGTTCCTGAACCTCTCCTTTAACACTCGATTGTAAAGCATCCCTTTAACACTTGTTGATAATATTGACCAGTATGTTGTTAAGTAATAACTTAATGATATAATTAAGCTGTCAGTATGTTATTAAGGGGGCGTGGCTTGTTTCTGGGTAAATGAGGGACATCTAGACATGTTTAACTCTTTCAAAACATTTCTGCGCTTCCGGTTTCAGGACACCAGAGGGCGCTGGTCACTCACAATGTGTTTAAGTAAAAAAATATCTTTGTTCACTTTCTTTCTGTGTGTGTGTGTGTGAGACAGGGCGAGCAATGTACAGCCGCACTCATCCGCTTGGCGTCTTTGCTTCCTGTGTCTGCTGTTCCAGCTCTCCGGTCTGTCATCATCATGTTCCTCTCACACACACGCACGCACACACACGCTCGTAGTTAACAGTTACACACTGTGCTCACTCTCTTCACTCTGTGTGTGTGTGTGTGAGACAGGAGTAAAGTCTCGGCTCAGTTGCGGAGGGTGAACAGCGGCTCTCCCGTGTCGGCGTACAGTCAGCTGATCGAGTGTGTGTGCTCCTGGGGTCAGGTGACCCAGGTGTTGGACCTGGCAGTGCAGTGGCTCACCGAGGCCACGCCCCTCAACACGGTACACACACACACAACACTCTGGGGTTAAATACAGTGGCCGAGAAGTGTAGAACAAAGTAACACAACTGAAAACACGATGACCGTTCAGTCAAAATGGAAAAGACGGGTGTAGTTTGAGAATGAAATTCTTATTGCTGATTGGACGAGACATCAAGACAAATATACAGGAAGTACTTCAGCCTCACAGACATTTAAATACCAGTCTTGTCATTTTCTTTAGACTTTTTATATTTTGTTTTTGTAACAAAAAAATTGTTTTCGGTTTAGAATTTTTGGTTTAGAATTGTATTTTCTTCAGTTTTTTTTTTTTGTTTTTTTTCCCCCCCGAAATTTTTAATTGTGTTTACAAATAAATGTTTATTTATTTATTTTTTGTTTGTTTTCCGTTTGTGGTTTTGTTATTTTGTTTCCAATCTTGTTGTTTTGTATTTTTATTTATTTTGTTTAGAGTTTTGTTATTTTTTTCAGTTTCATTTAGTTTTTTTTTTTTTATTGTTTTATTTTGTTTTATTTATTTAGTTTTTTTATTTTTGATTTAATTTATTTATTTACTTTTTGTTTGTTTTAATTTATTTATTTTTATTTAGTTTTTTTACATTTATTTTATTTTGGGTTTTGTTATTCTGTTTTTATTTTGTTTTATTTATTTATTTTTAATTGATTTTATTTTGGGTTTTGAACTTCTCTGCGACTGTAGTTAAAGGATCGAGGAGGGTACATTCCTCACTATGTCTCTCTCTCTCTCTCTGTCTCTCTCTCTCAGACGAGTGTGAGTGTGAGTTCGTCGCGGCGGGTGCAGTTTGACGAGCCGGAGGCGGAGTCTAAGCCGGATTTGGGGTTGGACTATGTGGAGTACCTGCTGTCGCGGCCTCACACCCGAGACGCCGTGTTGTGTCTGAGTGTGGAGCAGATCACACCACTCATCACCGCACTCGCTGCCTGGAAGGTCTCTCACACACACACACACACACACACAGCAGTAAATTATATATATAATGCAATGATCATATATAATTATAATGTGACTAACTAATGTGTGTGTGTGTAGGCGGTGCTGTACTCCTCCCTGAGCGAGGGCGACGTCAGCCATTCCGTCACAGAGACCGCGCTCAGAGCGTTCAGCGTACACACACGTCTCACCCTGCACCTCCAACACAGAGTCAGTCTGAGAACACACACACACACACACACACACACACACACAGACGTGCATGTTATTCTCATTCGTCTCCTGTTAATCTCTCCTGTTTTTCTGTGTTCTCATCAATGGAGACGTTTCCATAGTAACCTTTACTCTGATCCTACACTCACTGTGTGGACACCCGCTCACCCCCGGTCTGTCTGTCTGTCTGTCTGTGTGTATTTTTCGTTCCTCTGTCCATCTTTCCATCTGTCTGTCTCTCAGACATCCAGCTGTTCATCTGTCTGTCAGTCCAACCACATGTCTCTCTCTCTCTCTTCGTTCGTGTCTTTACATCTGTCTTTCGCCTTTATCTGTCTGTCCATCTTTTCCGCCTGTCTGTCCAACCATCTATATGTCTTTTTTTTTTTTATTTGTGTTTTTTTTCTTTTTTTTTTTTATTTGTGTTTTTTTTTTTTTATACCTTTTCTGCTCATCCTCGTCTCTCAGATCATCTTAAGTTTATTCATGTCTCTGTCTGTCCCTCAGAGCATCTGTTTATCTTTTTGTCTGTCTTTCTGGCCATTGTTTTTCTCACTTTAACTGTCTGTTTGTCTTCCTGTCTTTCTGTATCTCCATCTTTTTCTCTCTCTCTCTCTCTCTCTCTCTCAAACCGTCTGTTCATCTTTCTCAGTTTATCTTTGTTTTTTCTTATTCGTGTCTTTCTGCACTTTTCTGTTCATCTGTTCGTCTGTCTGAGTTGTTTATCTTTCCGTCTGTCTTTCTCTCTCCCTTAAACTGTCTAATCTGTACTTTCAGAGTACTTTTTTTGTTTATTTTTTATTTCTTTCTTCCTCTGTCCATTTCTCTTTCATCTTTTCATTTGTATCTTTCTGCGTGACTGTCTGTTCATCCGTCTACCTCTCCACCACATTTATCTGTTACTCCATCTTTCTTTTTCGTCCATCTGTCTGTTCATTTGTGTATCTTTCTGTCTATCAAACCATGTCTCTCTTTCCACCAGTTCACATTACTGTTATCACATGTCTTTGTTTTGTTTTTGTCTGTCCATCCATCTGTCTGTCTTTTAATTTATTTGTCTTTCCATCTTTCTTTGTTTATCTTTAAATATTTATCTGTCTTCTTGCCATTTTGTAAGTTCTCTCTCTCTTTTTGGTTGTCTGTTTGTCCGTTCACCTTCTTGTCTTAACCTGTCTGTCTATCCATCAGTCCATCTGCGTGTAAACTCTGTCCATCTGTGTCTCTGTCAAACCCTCTGTCTGTTGTATGTCTCTCTCTCTCTGTCCGTCTATTAAACTGTCCCTCGCTGTCTTCTGCTCGCCTGTCTCTGTCTGTCTGACATTTAAGATCAGCGTCACAGCGTCTCCCTTGCGCGCACGCGCGCACACACACACACACACACACACACACACACACACACACACACACACACACACACACACACGGTGTCTCCTCATGCTCATCCGTCTGTCCGTCACTCCATTTAAACGCTCGTCCTTTATTTCTCCTCCCCCTTCATCCGGTCAGCACCCTGAGGGGCGGAGCTTCCTGTCCACACTGGAGGAGAGTATGACCTGGGTGGAGAAGAGGGCGCTGCCCTTCCTGGTTGCCCCCGGCGACAGCGTGTCGGAGGAGCAGCAGGGTCTGAGCAGGAGTGTCGTGGAGGTGAGGAGAGCGCACACACACACACGCACGCACGCACACCCACACACTCCGTTTGCTCAGCCGTCTGCCTACGAGTCGGAGCAGACACCCCGGAGTGTGTTGTGTCGCTGTTGTCGTAGCGGTAGCAGCTCCCACGTCCCTCTGTCTCCGTGTTAGACCGGTGGGCGGGGCACACTGAGTCAACACTACTAAAAATACACCAGGGTGAGCGGGCGGAGTCTGTGTATTGGCGCGGAAATCACAGTCATTAACGACGGGTTTAAATAAACATAAACAAACAGCACTGTCTGGATTATAGATGAAGAGTTTGTGTGTCAGCAGATGATACAGCGCCCCCTGCAGCTTAAGATCAAACAGGGGCAGTGTAGTAGTAGTAGTGCTGGGGCTTGAACTCATGACCTTATGATCAGCGATTCGTCACTGCCACATTTTCTCAACTGTGGGTTTTTTTTTTTTTTCAAAATGTAAAACAGGAGATGTGGGATAATTTACAAAGTCTGATTTTTAAATATATATATATATATATATATATATATATATATATATATATATATATATATATATATATATATATATATATATATATATATATTTTGTCTCTCTCTCTCTCTGTTTTTGGACAGATGTGTCTTCGCGTGTGCAGGGACGCAGTGCAGGTGTCTTTAGGGGACAGCGACTTCAGCGACCACGTGCTGCAGCTCTGCTCCTACGTGTTGTTGTCGGGTGAGTGATGTCATCGATGCCCCACCCCGGCGATAACGCTGAGTGACGCCGTGTGTTAAAACTTGGTTTGTGTTTCTGTTTCAGAGAAAGGCTACGAGTGTGTCCCTGTCCTGCTGTCCCTGCTGGCCGAGGTGGCTCAGGACTGCGTGTCCCATCATGCCGAGGGGCAGGAGGAGCAGGTCTCCGTCACCCTGCGCATCGTCGCCAACATGTTCCAGAAAGTCCTGGAGGTCGTGGCACACCGTCTGCGCAAAGACATGGAGGAGGGGCAGGAGGTGGGCGTCTCCGTCTGCCTGTCTGTCTGAGTGTTTCCTCTGTCTCTCTTTTTCTGTCTCTGTTTTGCTCTTCATGTGTCTCCATCAGTCTGTCTGACCGTCTATGTCTGAGTCTCTGTGTCTGTCTGACTGTCCTTGTCCATTACCTCATCTGTCTGGCTTCATCTCTCTGTGTCTCTGTCCGGTTATCTTCGTCTCTGTTTTTATTTCTGTCTGAGTGTTTCTCTGTCTCTCCGTGCGTCTCATTTGTCTGTTTTTCTCTGTTTTTCTCTGTCAGTCAGACACAGTCATTCAGAGACACAGAGACTTGGACAAATACGGAGACGCTCAGACAATCAGACCGAGGAATGTCTGATGGTGTCGTCCTCACTGTCTAGCCATCTCCGTCTCCGACTGTTTGTGTTTCTGTCTCCATCTGGTTGTCTGTGTGTCTTCTTATTTGTCTAAGTCTGTGTGTCCCTGACTCTGTCCGTGACTCTATCTGTCTGTTGCTGTGTCTTTGTGTCTGTTTTTCTCTGTATTAGTGATCCAAAGCACGGTTTTATAGAGTGTTCTGTCCACATTATTTGAGTTTCATAATTACAGTTTAATGACTTGTAATTGTGTGTGTGTGTGTGTGTGTTTGTGTGTGTGTGTAGCTGTGCTGCTCCTCCGGAGACGCCCTGCACAACTTCCTGCTGGTGACTCAGCTGGTGTCCGAGAGGTCAGAGTTCATGAACGGGATCTTCTCATCCCTGTGCGCCGCCATCATCATCGACATCAGCAGAACGCTGCAGAAGGTGTGTGTCTGTGTGTGTGTGTCTGTGTGTGTGTGTCTGTGTCTGTGTGTGTCTGTGTGTGTGTGTCTGTGTGTGTGTGTCTGTGTGTGTGTGTGATATTCATTCCTCTGTACTCATGAATGATTAAAATGTTCATGGCGGTGCTGATTATTAATAATAATAATAATGAAGATGATGTTGCCAGAGCTTTAGTTTTTGTTCTGTCCCGAGTCATGTGATCTGCTGTAGATGTCTGTAGCGCCGTGCTGTTCAAGATCAAGTCCTTCCTCCTGACCGTGTCAGGGTCCCGTAGTGAGACTGAACCGAGACGTCTCCGTTAACCCCCCTCAGACGTCCCGTGTCGTTCCTCTGGTGTCTCGCTCTGATGTTTATCCAGCAATGAGATGAGAACGTTCTCCTTTAGCGTAATCGTCCTACATGAATCAACAACAGCACAGACACGGTTAGCCTCAGGACCGCAGTGAAGCGTCTTTTATCTTTTAGTCTGTTAGTCCTCTGATCTTCGGCTGAGACGGTCCTCGCGTCCTTATCGATCCGACTCGTACCCGAGTCAACTGTTCACTCTGACCGCCTCCTCCTCACTTAACGTGTGTGATTTAAACCAAAGTCAGAGTAAGTCCTATAAAAACTGGACTGATGGCTCAGCCTGCTATAAGCCCCGCCTCCTTCCCCTTCTCACATTAGGAACGCCTCTCCTCAACTGCCACTGCTTTTAATGATGCGTCTCTCGTGATTGGAGCGAGCAAACGCAGAACGTGTTTATAACGATCGTCGGGGGTGTAAAGAGGATAATTAACCATCAACTGCTTCATTAGTTATTGAAAACCGAACCACAAAATATACAGGACCACAAAAACGAAATCATGGACACACTGTTTTGGAACCACATCTGGAATTTGGGACGTGCTGGACATGAAACTCAAAGCCTGCATTCGGGACATACTGAACTCCATACTCAAGTTCGGGGTGTCTTGGACCCAAAGCTGGAATTCAGGAGTGCTGGACCTGATCTATGACACTGGGATTCGTGACCTGCTGGACCCAAGATGAGGTTGCAGGTGTGCTAGACCAAAAAAACTGGCATTCAGGAGGTGCTAGACTAATACTTGAACCTGGAACATTTTTGGATGTGCTGGACCCAGAACTGGGACATTTGGATGTGCTGGACCCAATACTTGAACCTGGGACATTTTTGGACGTGCTGGACTCAGAACTGGGACATTTGGATGTGCTGGACCCAATAATTGACCGCAATTTGGAGCATGAATTATATAACTGCAATTGGGGACATGATGATGGAATTCAGGATGTGCTGGACCTGAAACTTGAAACTGGAATTTGGGACGCACTGGATTCACATTTTGGAATAAAAGGAGTCTCTGGTTCGACAGACATGTGTAACTGCCATACTTGTATCTCATGTGGTTTAAATTCTACTATACGTCTACATGAAGAGAGCAGACTAGTGTTTTCGCACTTTTTTGATCTGAGAATAAATAATAAATACTGTTTTGTCTTTTTTCATTACCTTTAATTTGTCCATGGACTAATGTGACCTACATCGACAGCAAAGCCAGACGTTGTATCGTCCTCCGTGCAGCACCTCATGTAGCCGCGTGAAATGTCCTCTCTCATTTGCTTTTAGATTTCTAATCCTGAGGAGTTGTCGACTCCAGAGACGGTAACGGATCTGCCTCCTCTGTCGAGCGCCATCATGTCCGCCGTCCTCAAATCGCCCGCGGTGACCAGGTACCAAAAAACGACACGACGGTTTTCATTAATAAACTGAAAAGGTTCAAATGATGAGGAGTCTCGGGGTGACCACACCCACTTTGGCCCACTCCCCGACTCCTCAGTCAGACTTTAGGTGACCTTTAGGTTTCTCACAGCGTCCCGTCCCGTCCCGTCTCTAGGTGCTTCCTGTCTGAGATGAGCTCGACGGTCGACTCGGAGGCCATCGACAGCATCGGCGGACTCGCGGCCATCACACACGTCCTCTCCATCATCAAGAGAAGTGAGTGTATATCGGGTTAACACACACACACACACTGTCCAATCAGAATCCAGAATTCAGTTAATTTCCTTTTTATTTATTTTTTAAATATTTCTTAGCGGAAAAGTTCAGCGCTGATCTGAAGGGAATCAGTGTGTCGGTGCACAGACAGATCCTGCAGCACTACGGGGTCATGGAGGACGAGTCCGCACACAGGTCTCACACACACACACACACACACACACACACACACACACACACACACACACACACACACTTCTCTAACCTCACCTGTACATGCCATAAAAACACCATTGTGTCATGAAAAAGTATTTGCCCTCTTCCTGGTTTTTTAAATTTTTTTGCATTCATTACAAATGATGGTGATGACCCGAGTAAATATATATATACTACTGCACCTTCTGTCAGTTGTTATTTACTGTAAACAGCCCACTTATGCACTTCTGCTTAGATGCTAGCTGCATTCCGTTGGCTCTGTACATGTCCTTTACACAATGACAATCTAATCTAAACCCTTTAATGTGGCCGAATTAAGAAAATTCTGCAAAGTAGAGCGGGCCAAAATTGCACCACAGCGATGTGAAGGACAAGTCGCCGGATAAATCGCAAGCACTTGATTGTCGCCGAGGGAGACGTGACCTGTTGTCAGATTTAACGGGATTTAAATGTGTCTGCACCATAACACACTCGAAAAGAAACCAGATTTAGGGTCGCGCCCCAATCGGACCTAAATCCAGACTTTGACTAGACCAACCCAAAACCATCATTTATTATTTTTAACCATTCAGAGGTGGACTTGCTGGTGTTTTTTTACATCGCTGTCTTGCTGCATGACCCAGGTGTACTTGAGCTCGAGGTCATAAACTGATGGCCGGACGTCTTCGATCAGGATGGTCTGGTAGAGCGCAGAGTTCATGGTTTAAATTCATTTTAAAAAGCTCACTTTGTTTTTTCTCCAGTTATCATGGTGTAATATTAAAAATGTTTTTTTTTTTTTTTTTTTTTTCCGATAATCTCCATCATTTGCATGTAACAAATGGGAAATGGCAAATACTTTTCCAATGCACTGTACAGTATAGTCATGAAAAAAGTCACTTGTACGTGTAGTACATTTGTTTGTTTTTTCCATCTTTCCTTTCCTCTGTTGTTTCAGATTCATCTATGATAACGCCGTGGAGACGCTGAACGAGCTCCTGATGCCCTGAAGCCGTTTATATATGTTTTATATAATTTTATATAGTCATGACAAGGGATCATGGGGTTTCTACTCTTTACTTTACTTTTTACACCTTTTTGTTACAAACACTTATCTTTCTCATCAGTCTCTTTTTTTAATCGTCTCCGTACAGCGTCCTATATACACACACACACACACACACACACACAGCACTTATACAGTGTATCCATGAATAAAATGTGGGCTTTAATAATAAATATATATAATATAATATCTGCTTTATTACGGAAACGTTTCAGTAAAAGTGTGACGTGTTTATTTTTTATTTTTTAAATAAATAATCAGATTGTATATCTACAGTGTAGGCTGATGCGAGGGAGAATAATGATAATGTATGAACATGTCAATAAATCCGTCTTATGACTTTTTTTTATGATTGCTGCCTGCCGTGTGGATCTGTGTAGATAGAATCGACGATGCAGTTTAATCGATCTTTTATTAGTTCATTCAGATTAAGAATCAATTCAAGTCTCGTACACCTTTGACTCCTATCACACCAGAGTCCACTTGACTAAATATCTGTCCCCTTCCCCCCCCCCCACACTGCCATCATGTGACCAAAACCGTAACCACGTCTAAGGAAAGGAATCTCACTCGTGTGAGATTTAACAGCGTCGTCTCTGCGCCTTTATGTTCTCCACTGTATTGAACTGTGGACTCTGTTTTTGTTGAGGATTTTTCCGAAATTAGGATCGTTCCCCATCAGGACAGACGTTTTCCATCGTCGTGCTTCCGGACTGATTCACTGAAACCGATGCGGCCGGCCCTTTTGACTTGATGTGTGAAACACTGCCACCTGCTGGACGGAATTGTGAAGAGGGAGACATTTAAACAGTATTTCAGGGTTTTATTAAATACTTTTAGTAATTTTTGATTGGTTTAGAGAGTAGCACTCTAAAACTGAGCTGTTCGAGATTGTGACCTGTATTTTAGTTCAACACTGCATCTCCTACTGCTCAAGTTCTTAGTGACGACGAGACTTTCAGCTTTAATCCAAGTGGTTCGGCAAAACTGTGGCTATAAACATTCAGGAATTACAGCCATTTTCATACTCGTACACAACCAGACGTTTTTTTTTTTGTGGTGCATAACTAATGGAGCAAACTTTCATTATGCAAACATAAGGATTGCTGTTTATACTTGGATGAAAATCCTTTGCTTCCTGAAGTCAACATGGTCCTTCCTGAAGGTCTTGATGAATTGCAGAGTTTCCTTCTCTAAGATGCTTTGCCATGTCTTTACTGCAGCTGCCTTCAGCGACATTTAGGCATTTAGCAGACACCTTTATCCAGAGAGACTTACTCTTTTTTTTTTTTTTTTTTTTTTGAGCAGTTAATGGCCCAACAGTGGCATTTTTTGGTTGTTGTGGCGTTTGAACCTGGGACCTTCCAACCGTGGTCTAACGTAGGCCTCCGAGCTACTGTATACCCCTGTCTCGCTGCAGCTTGTTTCTTGTTTCATCTTCCTGCCTTCAGTAAGAGAAAAGCATGCTTAATTGCGTCGAGGTCATGTGACTGAATCGGCCAGTGAAGAACATCTCATTTGTTTTTCCTTGAGAAACTCTTGGGTAGCTTCCACTGTATGTTTTGTGTCATTATCCATCTGCCATATGAAATGATGAAATGGTGTCCTATCAGTTTCCCAGCTGAATCTGAGCCGAGTGTATCGCGCCATACAATTCAGAAGTCATCCTTCCCCTGGAAGCCAACACGCTTGTGCCGTAACGCAGCCTCCACCATGATTGACAGATGATGCGGTATGATGTGGGCCGTGAGCTGTTCCCTTTCCTTTTTCATACTTTCCTGTTCGCATCATTCTGGTACAAGTCCAGCTTGGTGTCATCAGTCCACAGTTTCCTAGCGAAGTCCGTTCTGGCCTTTGTGCTCTTGAGCGTTACCAGAGGGTGTGCACCTTGTCTTGAAGCGTCTGTATTCTACTCCATAAAGCCGTCTCTTGACTGGAGACTTTGACGATGACGTGCTCACCCCCTTCGGGAGTGTTCCTGACTTGGCCAGATGTTGTAAAAAGGGTTCTTCTTCAGTCATCCACGCTGTATTTGTCTTCCAGGCCTTTTACTGGTGCTGAACTCGCCAGTTCCTTGTTTGTAAGAATGATCTAAACTGTTGTATTAGCCACGCTCAATATTGATTAGTCATGGTGGAATAAGCGAACATGTTCCATTATTTACGAGCCTCCAAAATGATCCATTTTCTAGCAAAATAAACGGCTGTAATGTCTGAATGGTTAATGCCACGGTTCTTGACTTTCCTCACATCTTGAATGTTTTATTCCAGATACAATGTGATGGTGGTGTATGGAGGCCAAATGCCAAAAGACTTCTCTTTGTCCCAGAATTTATGGACCCGGCTATAATCCCTGGTCTGTAGTTTGCTTTATGATTTCTAAGATTTTATTACTGCAGATAAAAAATGTTTTGCCCCCGTAATAAAGTGACTGTTCTGTGTAGATAAAAACCATTATTTTTCTCGGTAATAGTGACGAGAACAAAGGAATGGAATTGATTGAATAATATTTGCAGAGAGAATGGAGTTTAATCAGCTCGGCTCCAGCAGGCGCAGGGTGGTGTGTGGTAATGAAATATTTAATCACATCGGTGACATGTTTATCGTTACTCTCACGAGAATCAAATGCAAAGTGTCGAGTTCTGTTAGCAAAGCTTTAAGCGCCTGGGAAAGACTGAAGAGACGTCATTTTAAAATGATTTTTACAGCTAGTGTTCCAGGGGAAAGAAAAAATAAGAACAAATCCGCCATGAATATCCCATCTTTAACCAATTCACTTCAATTTGTTATGAATAATTATCAAGGAATAGAGTGTTTTACATGACCAAAAACCACCACCATCATCACCACACACATCTTCACCCACAACAGGAATGCTCTGTGGTCTATGGATACGAATGATAAACATACATTAGACATGATGATAAAGCAGAAGTGCTTGAAAGGGTTAAACGTTTAAAGGTCCTAGAATGGCCAACGTTAATCCCAGACCTCGATCCGATTGAGAACGCAACTCGTCTGGAGCTGGAGCAGTTTTGACTCCTGTTGTCCGGATATCTGGACACAGCTGGACGTGCAGGAAAAAAAAGTAGGACTCTACTAAGTACAAAATATTGCGTTGTGTGTGTAAGGCAACAAAGCACCTTGGGGACAAATACTTTATACAAAGGGGGCCGAAAAATATTTGCCTCTCTACTGATGGTCATGTGGTGGCATCGATGATGGTGATACTCCTGACATTTTCAGAGAACACATAATACTATTAACAACTGTTGAAGGGTGTATACGTTTTTGGGCCGTGTGTGTGTGTGTGTTTGTGTGCTATGAGTCAATAGTGTGGAAACACCACCTGATTTAATGTTCTTTGTTTAGTGCTTCATCTTAGCACATCTTTGCGCTGTGGCCTCGTAGCTCTAGGATCGAGGGTTCGATTCCCATCTTGAGGCTGTTTTTAACTTTTGTAACAGGTTGCAAAGCTTTTTTATTTATTTATTTTTTTTTTTAAGGTTTACTCAACTTCTAGAGGAATTTGCTGGGCGAATAAAATATTTCCCATTGCTGTTAGGTGACACATTGTGTACCAAGTTCAAAATCTCCAGTTGACTCAAGTTTTAATTCAAATATTTAAGTCAGCTCAAGTAGTATATTCCTCTCAAAAAGGTAAGTTGTCTCCCATTTTAGCCCACTGATGTGGCTTGTTAAAGTGATTTGTATTTCTATAAAAACAAAAAATCCGCAGACAATTACATCACAAACATTACTTTAAAAACCTTTTTACTTTTATGAATCACATGATTGCATCTTAATGAAGGTAAATTGCTGGCAGAACTTGATTTCTTTTCATTTATTCTCCAGAGTTTTCAAGAACACAATATTACCTGTTTTCCCAACAAAGGAAGAAGTTGGGCCAACAATGCAGTATTAATTCATTCAACGTCTATCTAGATTTATCTAATTTTTTTACAGAATATATATATATATATATATATATATATATATATATATATACCAATGGTATACATTTCTTTTGTGTGTGTTTAATTTTTTTTAACAATATTTCTCCTAAATTCAATATATAACTATTGTAACTTAGAGCGTATAATTAAAGGAAATGACATCATAACAACATATTAAAATAAACCCAAGATTTGCAGAGCTTTAATAAGTCAAATAAAACAATTGAATGAAAATAAATTGTAAACAAATTGTGTTAGTGTTTTGGCTAAACAGCATTAAGAGATCAGTATTTGGTGGAGTAATAACCCTGAATTGCAGTTACAGTTTTTATGCTTTAAAAAAAAAAATAAATAAATAAAAATGTATCTCTCCACAGGTTTTTCACATTGCTGTTGGGTAACTTTATATAACACTCTTTTTACAGGAAAAACAAACAAAAAAAAAGCCAACAGCTCAGCTTTAGTTGATGGTTTGTGAGCCTCCATCTTCCTCTCGCTGACGTTCCAGAAGTTTCCTGGAGTAAACTGCAGCGCGCGCCCCTTTTTTAATGCTAATAATATGATAATATTTTCCATATAATGTAATATAATATAATATACGCCTGAATTGTGTACTTTCTCTTTTGACTGACAGAGAAACATAACTTTTAAACTGATCTTTTTCATGAACACAGAACAAAAAAGCCAAAGAGCGAGAGAAAGCTGTAGGGTGTGTTGGGAGAGTGACGTCAGCAGGCGGGAGGCGGGGGGAGGGGCGGGGTTACATAGCGAGAAGGGGCGTGGCTCCGCTGGTGGTCGCTGTCCGTGATTCTGAACCCGCGCGCTCTGAGAGACACACACACACACACACAGTGAGAGAGAGTTGATCTTCTGTTTGCTTTTCTTCTCTACATTAAATCAGTGTGTGTGTTGTTCTTTTCTCTCTCTCTCTCTGAGTGTGTGTGAGTGTCTCCGGGACACGGCGCTGTGTGTGTGTGTGTGTGTGTGTGTGTGTGCTCGGCGGTGGAGCAGGATGGAGGAGTCTCAGGGTCTGATGCTGCTGCTGATGCTGCTGCTGATCCGCGTGAGCACCGCGAGCCACAAACACGGTCAGTTCAGTTCCTGCTCTCTCACTCACACACACACGCGCGCGCGCGCGCGCTCGTGCATGCCGCATGTCATCTCCGTGCATGTAGCGATCCTCGGTGTGTGCAGTGCAGCTCACGCGCGTCCTTATGTAATGCAGCGCAGAGTCTCTGATTTTTTATCAGACATCAAGCATCATCTGTGTACAAACGCGCAGCTTCCATCAACAAACAAACAAACAAACAAACAAACAAACAAACAAACAAGCAGGCAGCACCAGGAGATTGATGTAATCAGCAGACTGTGCATGTCTCTCCCTCTCATCCAGGCTGCAGCACAGTTTGTACCCACAGCAGCAAGAGAAAGTTACCATCCTGTTACACTTATTACAAACTAAAAGTGTGGATTATTTTGACCCTGTAGCCCTTAAAACTCTGAACAGTCTAGACATTATTTGTTATGGGTGATTTATTTATTTATTTATTTATTTATGGAATAAACATATATATGGGACTCAAGATTGTGCAGTATACAGTGTAATATCTTTTTTTCTTTTTTTTTTTTTTTTTTACAAAAATATCCTTTTTTCCCCCACAACATATATCATTTTTTGCACATGTGAGCAACATGATGAACCGAATCGGATCATTTTGATTAGTGCATATTTTCTCACATTTCAAGCACAAATTCAATGATTTTCCTTTGATTCTGTCGAGCTGCTTTGCGACAGTGACCTCTGTTAAAATCGCTACACAAATCAAACCGACTTGACTGTTATATTTTAAATAAACTATACAAACATGACCAAGCAAAAAAAAAAAAAAAAAAAAAAAAAAATATATATATATATATATATATATATATATATATATATATATATATATATATATAGCACAGGTACATAATTACATGTTTTTACAGTTGTTTTCAATGGTTTTTATGACTAAAATAAAAATTTTATTAATAATAATAATAATAATAATAATAATAATAATATGTTTATTTTGAGAGTTCTACATGTTTACGACATCATTTCCATATTCCAGTAGTGGTTTAATGTACACTCTATAAAAGTAATGCTAACTTTTGATCTACACTCCACTGTAAACCCTAATGCTCAAAGTAATTCAACATATTGAGTACTGTTGACTTAAATATTGCAAATCAGTTCAGATTAATAGCACTTGATGAGTATTCAGAACTTTTTGGCATTTATGAGTTTGTAGAAATGACACTTTTCAGATTAGCTGAACAATATTTTAAGCAACTGTAAGCACTTAAGTAACAGTAACTGTCACCTTAAAGTTCCACCAACTTAAAATCTTTCAGTCTAGTGATTTTGTGTCAGGGCAATAGGACACTGGTGGCTCAGTGGGAGGGGTTTCGTCTGCCATGTGAAAGGCCCGGGTTCGATTCCCAACGACTGGATGAAGTGTCTGTCCCAAGCCCAGATGAAAAGGGAGGGTTGAGTCTGGTGTAAAACCTGTGCCGAGCTTGTGTGCGGACCGGATCGTCTGCTGGGGCGCCCCATCGCCGGGAGCAGCCGAAAGACCAACAACAATTTATTTGATTTACAACAACTAAAAAAATAATATGAAAATTGCTATTAAATAGCATGAGTTAGGCGACTCAATAATGCAAGTAAAGAACAATTAAGATGAACGAGTACGACAAACTCAAAAAACTGATAGTTCTGTTTACTTCAAATTGGAAACATCATTACGTAAAAACATTGATGTAACTGATTACCTCAGATTTTTTGCCAACTTATCCGGGTTTACAGTGTACATGACATATCCCCAAACCCAAGTGCTCAGTTTGAGGAAGTCTGAGGCCTCCTCGTTAAAACCCTCTGCAGGTGTTTTGGAGCCCTGAAGAAGTTCTGACATGTTGCTTCATAGTAAAAAAAAAAAAAAAAAAAATTATTTAACAGATTTAATTTGTTGTCATGGTTTTAAAAAACAAACAGCATCAGAGGCACTTAATGTAATTACCAGGCTGTTAATTTCTCTCTCTCTCTCCCATCTGCTGTGTACAGTAGCACAGTTTGGATGAACTACAAGAAGGAAAACCTTCAGAAAGAAAGTTACTGTCCTGTTATTGTGCTGCGCCTGAACTGGGTCTAACACTTGCATAGCATATTGGTTTCTCCTGTGATTATTATTATTATTATTATTATTATTATTATTATTATTATTATTTTTAAGTTTTCCTTTGAGTGTGTTTTGGGACGGTGTGTATTATCCAACTTCTTTGTTCCACATGTTCTCCTTCTGTCCATGTGGGATTCCTCCAGTTCCATCTAATCTCCTGAAAAACATATCAGCCCCTGTCAGGCGAGTGTCTTGCCTGAATTCCCAGTTCACTCCCAGTATAACCAGTGGAATCCATGTTACACAGGTCTAGATTGATTTGGCTCCGCCCCCTTGTGTTAACAGTAATGTAACTATAAATCTACTTTTTTGGCTTTTTTAAAAATCTTTAGCTTTGATGTGGAACCTTGTTTTCCACAATAATAAGATGCTAGTTGTAATGTTAGTGTTTCTGAGAGGCGTTTGAGTCAATGTGGGACCTTTGATTGTGCAGAATAACAGAACACAGTTCTCAGAGTAAAAACTTCCTTTATTTCTCTATATAATCTCCTGATACACTTATGCACTCATCCCAGTGTTTCATTAGTGCTTGGACACCATCAATGTAGAACGTTCTCTCAGTGTCCCGGAGCCGTGATCGGACTGTCTGTCTGATTCCGGTCTGAAACCCCGGCCTCCCAGGATCAGGCAGTGATCAGTGTCTGAAGGGAGTGTGGCAATAACTCCCAGCAGAGTCCTTGTGATGTGAAGGTGGTGTTGGTGAATGAGTGTGTGTACAGTTCACACAGACATGCGCAGGCTTTTCTTTTGCAAGTAGGTAAAAGTTATCCATCGAATTACAGGTCCAGATGTTCCACTCGCTGAACGTTCACCTCGGCTGGTGTCGATCACGGACGTACGGGTTTCTTTAAAACGTTTGAATTGTTCAGATGTTTCACTGCAGCTAAGAGTCTCATCCGCATACTGTGCTTAAAGTCTTCTGTAAATGTCCAACTCTTTCGTTCTCCAGACATTTCAGCACAAGTCCTGTTAATTAACACACACACACACACACACACAAAAAAAAAAAAAAAACACTAGAAAAGTAGCTGGCACTGTGGATTACTTTCATTATTGGAACTCTGATGACGAAATATTTGCATGCATGTAGATTTATTTTAAAGGTGACGTACCATGCAGAATTCACTTTCGAGCCATTTTTAGATATCCAGATGGGTCTCCAATCTAGATGTGTGTGTGTTTTTTTCCCCTCCTGTTTTGGTATCGTCTGAGGTTTAAACAAGCCATTATGATTTCCCCCTATTGTGACCTCATATAGTCAAGTCAAGTCAAGTCAAGTCAAGTAGGCTTTTTCTTGTCATTTTAACCACACACAGTTCAGTACACATACAAAGGATATGCATTAACAAAACTATCTAGCTAACTAAAACACCTAATCAGCCGACTAGCTGAGACAAAAACAGATTAACTGACACAAGCCAACACTGCGGTAATGAGGTAATGAGTTGCGAAACGGTGAACATTTCTTGTAATTAGCAGCGAAGGTATAACAAACAGTTTTTGTGCAAATAACAGGCAACCCATACATCTGGAGGGGGCGGGACTCAGGAGTTACTCATTTGCATAGACACTAAAACAGCGCATTTGAATAAGGAGTGAAACAGAGTGATTGAGGTATAGGATTGAGGATTATTAACACACACACACACACACACACACACACACACACACACACACACACACACACACACATAATCTCTGCAGGAATTCTGAGACCTGCAATAACTTGTTGAACAACTAGGGGGAAAAAAAAAATCTTTCTTTTTTTTTTTTTTTTCATTGCCAAACACCTTTGCTAGTGTCCAGACAGTAAGGTTTCTAAACTAGCATGTATTTAACACTTTTAAACCTGCCGTAATAATAATAACAACAACAATAATATATTTTTTAATCCAGCAACATCTAGATTAAGAACGTAACTACTACATCTATAAAACAGCTACATTTATATATAGACGCTAGATAACTAGCCTAGCTTGCTCCGTAGATTAGCTTCATCACTGGAACAACGTCACTGATGGCTGTACTGTAGCTCTGGTGGTAATGATCCGCTTGACTTTGCTCTAGATTAACTTCCCAAACACACTTTTAACTAGAACGTAGCTTTATCTGTTTAGTGGGTGTTAGCCATGTTCGTTAGCTTAACCTTGCGATCTGATTGGTCGAGGAATTTACACTCAAAATCAACCGAAACAAAACACCCACTTGATTTCACTATACACTGATTTTTGATGTAAGTACGAGACATGTGAGAAGTGTGTGTGCATGAGTGTGTGTTTGTCCTGCCAACATTAGTGTGAAGATGATGCGTAATGCATATATACACACACACACACACACACACACACGCACACACGCACACACGCACACATCCTGTGTTACAGTGTCTGGACGTCTGACTCATCTTCATATGTGATGCCTGGAAAGCGAACCGCTTCACATTAAGATGTTGCGTTCAGTAACAGCGCAGCCGAATTCTGGACTCTGATTGGTCGGACAGAATAGCGTTGATTAATTATTATCCATGACAGGCGCTCTGACAGTTGCGCAGCTAGCAATGCGAATCACAGCGCTCTTTCTGGTCCTCTGATACGGTTCCTCAATAACGTTCCTGAAATCTCCAAGGTTTTTCCCGAGAGTAAGGATCCCTCTCCTCCTGGGAGGCGTTTTTTTTATTGCTAATTGACTCCCGGAGTTATATTTGTATACGGAGGCCTCGTAGCAAAGAGTCTTCTTAAATCAATTGGATTTGAAAGCTTGTCTGTTGCGATGCTCTTGATGAAGCTGGAGACCTTTTATTCCTCGTACGAGTGTGTTCTTACTAATCGGGGCTATTAGGTGGATTATATTACTGTGCACAACAGACAGCGTTATTACGTTTAGCAGGTGATGCAGTCGTATATTAACTCCGGCGGGAAGGTGAAACTCGCCAGGTTCCCGCTGGCTCTCTGAGTGTTTCCTCTACACGCGTCATTCGGTTCATTACGAGACCCTCAATGAGCTCGCCACAGACACGGTTTGGGAAAATTATAGTCTGTTAGATGAAGTAGCGGAGTGGAAACAAGGGCACATTTCTGCTCAACTAAATCTCCGGACATTGGGCTGAGAAGGAGAACAAAATGTGCAGTTACTGCATGTATTGTGTAATTGACATCTACAGTATGGCGGTGATCTGAGTGGGAGGGGTTTTCTTTTTCATGTCAGTCACACTGACACTAGCCATTTATCGATCTCTGGGCTCGTGTATGCAGAAGAGGGGCGATAGCTCCTTCCATCATGCCCTGGACCAAGATTTGTCTTTTAGGTTTAAAAGCAAGAAACCAGAAATAAAAAGTATAATCTCGAATCAAACTCTCGAAGCCTTAAAATGTCCTCGATTGGGGCGGAATGCTGCGATGGAGGCGTGCTCAAGGGCGATCTCCTGGGACGGTCTGTGCTTGGCATGGAGCGAGAATCGGTTCTGTTCTGTTGGAACGAGTGAATTTAATCAGAGAGAGAGAGAGAAGCATGGCGACACGCTGCCAGGCCATCTGTACGGCGAGATAGCGAGCCCGCACCCCTCCTCTATCTCTCTCGCTTTCTTTCCCTCCTTTCATACTTATTCTCCACATTATCCTTTTGTAGCGTTTACCTCAAAGCGAGATGTGTTTAGTTGTCGAGTGGAGCGTGAAAGTGCACCTGGAGAGAGAGAGAGAGAGAGTGCTAGAAATGAGAGGAGTCTAAAGAGCATAAAACGCATGACGACGGCTCCGTGCGCCAAACATGACACGCTTGGGATTCTTCATGGTCTTCTTCACGGGTTTAGAAGATCCTTTCTGCTCAAGTCATTTCCTTTTTCGGCGGTTTTGTTCCTTCTTACAAGCATGAATAACTCGCAGGATGACCCACAAGCTGATGAATATGTTGAAGGTTGAAGCCATTTTGTGTTTGTTTGGGTCTCTTTTTATAAAACTTCAGTCTGAGAAAGTCTGAGAAAGAGAGAAAAAATAGGGCAGAAGACAGATACAAAAAGTCGTAAAACCAATGCAGTGCTTCCTAAAGACTAAAAAACACTGTGCAACCAGAATAAAAACTGGCAGCAATTTTGTCCAAGATGGAGTACTTACTGGTGTTACTGGTGAAAACAAATGAAGCTATAGACAGGCAAAGCCTTAAGGCCTCAGCTATCGTTGGAGCAGTGGTGGCTCAGAGGGCTAAGGCTCAGTTACTGATTGGTGGATCAATCGCCAGCACCACCAAGTTGCCATTGTTGGGCACTTGAGCGAGGCCCTTAACCCTATCTGCTCCAGGGGCGCTGTATCATGGCTGTCTCATCCCAGTTACTCTGGGCTATGCGAAGAAAGAATTTCACTGTGCAGTAATGTCACTGTGATGTGACAAATAAATGATTTGAGTGACAATGCAGTGTGTGAGTGGAGATTCTAGAGCACAAGTGGGCACTGATTCTAATTCCTACCTGATTTCATTCCCATTTACTCTTTAATGAGCAGGAGTGGAAGTGGCGTTCATCCATAGGACATTGTTCCAGAA
>QNUK01001211.1:82500-90000 GCA_013621035.1 Clarias magur
GTGGAGCAGCACGAGCAGGCCAGGAAAAGGCGAGACCTGAGGAGACAACCAGCGAGAACACCACAGCTGGGAAAGACACAGAGGAGGCCAACACACCTCCTACTGACAACACCTCCTGCACTGAGAGTGGTAAGACTGGAGACTGGATTCCTCCTGTCGCCACGTCACAGTCCCAACCCGACCAACACACCACAAGCGTAGAGACTGATACCATCGACACAGTGTCCAACACACAGGAAAGTGTCCTGAGTGACATAGACTCACTGATGGACGGCGACAGTGAAAATGTAGTGATGGAAACTGAACAAGCTTTGTTTAAAATGCCAGCAAAAAGGAAAAAGGAAAATAAACATTCAGCAAAAAAAAAAAAACAATCAAAAAAGGCGGAGAAATCAGAAAGTGACCTTGAAATGGAAAGTGACCTTGAATCTTCAGACGGTGAGAGAACGGCAAAAAAAAAAACGGTTGGCTGGCTGGAAAGGAAAGGAATACAACACGGAGGAACTGATTTTTTTTTTTTTTTTTTTTGGAAAACAACAAGAAACTGGAGAAATGTCAATATATTGGACTATTTCACTGATGCCAAAAGATTATTGGAGGCACTAAGGCAATCGATGAGTGATATCGAAAAACCAGAAGTCGACAGAGCAGACTTTGCCGTAGACGTTATCTGTTTCGATTAACTGCTGTTGTATTGTTGTGTTTTATCTTTTGCCTAATTATGGGAGAGATTTGTGCTGCCTCCCTAAACATCAATGGTGCAAGAGATAGCAAAAAGAGAGCAGTACTTTTCGAAATGCTAAAACAAAATACAATAGATGTACTTCTACTACAGGAGACGCACAGTGACAACAGAAATGCGACAGATTGGGGATACGAGTGGAACGGAACACCTGTTTTAAGTCACCTCTCCTCCACTAGCGGAGGGGTGGCAGTTCTTTTCTCTAAAAGTTTTACCCCAATATCATACACAGTGGAAGAAATGATCAATTGGTTTTAATTGGATATTGGATTTTTTTAATACAACGTTACTAGAAAACCAAGTGTTTAGAGACAATTTTATGTTGTTGTTTTTTTGGAACAATTTGAAGAAAGAGAAGTCTGATTTTAAAACACTGCAGCAATGGTGGGATTTTGGTAAAATCCAAATTAAGCAGTTGTGTCAACAGCGCACCCTCAATGTCACGAAACTTTTAAACCAGTCGATATGTCGGTTACAAAAAGAGATTACAGATCTCCAATCACCAACTTCTGATGCTACCCTGATTCAGACCCTCAGACAAAAGAGACAGAGGCTCTCTGATCTCCTGGAATCTGAGGTGCAAGGTGCTCTCGTGAGAGCCCGCTTTCAGGACGCCAACCAGATGGACGCACCTTCTGAATACAGGAGAGCTGCACGTTTATATGAAAATCTTTACTCTTCAGAGTATAAAGACTACAGTAAGATTGAAAAGGTTTTTTTTTTTTTTTGGAGAACCTGCCCCAGGTTTCTCAAAATGATGAACTTGAAGGCCCGCTAACATTAGAAGAACTCCACAAAGCTCTAGAGAACATGAGCAATGGGAAAGCCCCGGGTATAGAGTTTTACAAGTCGTTCTGGCAGATCTTGGGGGAAGACTTGTTAGACGTCCTAAACGAAAGTCTAAATGAGGGGTTACTTCCACTAAGCTGCAGAAGGGCAGCACTCACTTTGTTACCTAAGAAAGGAGACCTGACAGATATTAAAAATTGGAGACCGGTGTCGTTGCTATGTAGTGATATTAAACTACTATCAAAAGTCCTTGCAACAAGGTTAAAAAACGTTTTGGAGGAAATCATACACACCGACCAAACGTACTGCATTCCTGGCAGATCCATATTTGATAACATCTCCCTAATCCGAGATATTTATCATCTTAGCAAACTTTATGGACTGAATATAGGCCTGATCTCTCTAGATCAGGAAAAAGCCTTTGATCGAGTAGAACACAATTACTTATGGAAAACTCTTGAAGCGTTTGGTTTTAGTCCTGATTTTATTAAGAAAATAAAAGTTTTATACAATGACATTGAGAGTGTGCTGAAAGTTAATGGTGGCTCGAGCTCTCCTTTTAAAATAAACAGGGGGGTCAGACGAGGATGCTCTCTGTCGGGAACGCTGTATGCAATAGCAATAGAACCATTGCTTCATAAGCTACGAATTGAAATTAACGGAATCAGGATTCCCGACAGAAGAGAAACGCTTCGTCTTTCCGCTTACGCTGATGAAAAACTTTTATGGACAAAAGGGGGAATAAGATACCTAGGAGTCTACCTCGGTGACGACTCGTTTACACTAAAGAACTGGGAAGGGGCGATTGAAAAAATGAAAGGTAGACTGGACAAGTGGAAACGGCTGACTCCAAAAATGTCCTACAGAGAACGAATACTTATTATAAACAACCTAGTGGCCTCTTCTTTGTGGCACAAAGTGGCATGTGTGGACCCTCCGGTGGAGGTTATGGCAAAATTTCTTGTAGACTTCTTCTGGGATGAACTTCACTGGCTGCCGAGGGGTATTTCATTTTTACCCAGAGATGAAGGGGGACAAGGTTTACTCCATATTCAGAGTAGAATCGCCGCTTTTCGCTTAGAGTTCTTACGGAAATTCCTGGGAAGCTCATCTTGTTTTAGCTGGAATGCAGTAACAGGAGCGATTCTAAGGACGCTGGGGAACCTAAAAATGGACAAAACCCTTTTCCTGACATACCCAAAGAGACTGAATCTATCAAAACTGCCATTTTTTTAGGGCAACCTTTTTAAAATTTGGAATTTTTTTAAAGTACAGAGACCTCCAAACACATGCTCCGTCTACTGGCTTTTAAAGGAACCCCTAGTCCATGGAGCACGCCTGGACATCGCCAACAACTCCCTTTCTGATACCCTGATCCACTCCGGTATATCCAACCTAGGACAAACTAGTGGAGCTAGTAGGTGCAAATTTTCAAAACTCGGTGGAAAGGATTGGAGTGAAGTCAAGGAGGATTCTAGCACAACATTTTGAAAAATGGAAAAATCTTCTCTCACAGGAAGAGAGAGACATGCTGAGAGAGTACTGTGAGGGAAAGGAAGAACCGGATGAAGGAGACCCTTTCCCCGACCTCACACTCTCTCCAGACCTAGGAGAACACACGGGTCATTTTTTAAACTGTGCAAATCTCCTAAACATGGACTTCTACAATGTCTCTGGGAAAAACCTTTTTAAAGCTTGTGTTAAAGTTTTGAATAAAAAGTTTTTAAATGGGAGAGTTGATACACCTTGGCGTTCGGTACTCAGATTAAATGAGGAAGAGCAGCCACGGTGGAGATCACTGTACAAGCCACCATTAGCTAAAAGATCTGGAGACTTGCAGTGGAGAATCTTACATGGTATTTTAGCGCTCAATGCTTTTACCTCATGTATTAATCCCAGTATAAGTCAAGAATGTCCTTTTTGTGCACAGAAAGAGACCATCTTTCATGCCTTTGCAGAGTGCTCCAGACTTCAACCACTTTTTACTGTTTTAAAAGCCCTATTTATTGGTTTTAATGAATTTTTTACGCTACAGTCCTTCATCCTCGGCTACTGAACCACATTCTGGGCCAAGCAAACATGGGTATATACTTAAGCCGGAGGAACAAAATTGAGCAAAAAGGAAATGATTTGGTTTTAATCGATTAGCTTTTTTACAAGAAAACAGAAAATCTGACTGCCTTTGAGAGAATTTGGTGTTTTAATGGAGCACTGTGCACTTTGATTGAAAATGAGCTCGGTTTTACCCACACCTTGTTTAAAAAAAAAACTTAATTTTATTTATTTTATTCAGTTATTTATTTATTTATCTATTTATTTTATTCTATTTATTAATGATTTCAAATGATGTTCCTTACATTATTGTAAAAACGAACACCAAATAACTGTAAATAAAAGTTTTTTGTAAATTCAATTCAATTCATTCTCTCTCTCTCTTTCTCTCTCTGTCTGAGACTCTCTCTCTCTCTTTCTCTCTCTCTTTCTCTCTCTCTCAGTCTGTCTGAGACTCTCTCTCTCTTTTTCTCTCTTTCTCTTTCTCTCTCTCTCTCTCTCTCTCTCTCTCTCTCTCTCTCTCTCTCTCTCTCTCTCTCTCTCTGTCTCTCTGCGCATGCGCGGTGCGGCAGGGAAGCGAGTGTGGCGTGTAGAGCGCGTGAGAGCGATTGGCGTTTTGCCAATTTTCTTTTTGCCTTTTTTCGCCATTTATAACATCTTTTTGGCTAAATCTATCTTTTTCGTGTGAGTGCCTGTGTGTGCCTGTGTGTGCGTGTGTGTGCGCGCGACTGAGTGTGTGTGTGTGTGTGTGCGCGTGTGTTGCTGGAGCATGGCGGCTCAGAACACACAGCGTTTTGAAAGTTTAACTCGCCGGCACGGTGTGCGCGTGGTTAAATGTGGTGCAATGGGACATCTGGTCCGTGCTTGTCCCGAAAGACAGAGCGATCCTGGTGCTTCTGAGCGAGCGGGTCACGATGCGACCGTGCCGGACGAGGCCGCTCCCCCTGCGACTACAGCTCGGCCGTCTGCTGAGGGACCCGGCAATGCTGCTGACCCAGAGCCTATAGAGACCGAACCCCAAGCCCAGCCTGCAGTCAAAGAGTCAACTGGAGTTACACCAGAAACAATGAGCTCGGCCAAACCGGACCGAGAGGAACCCAACGTGACCCAGCCGGCACCGGAGAGGCCGAACACTGATAAGGTCACAGAGGGTTCGGGTGCAGCGCTGGAGCTACCTGTGCTCTCAGCGATGGGTACAAGGGCGAGGAGCCGTCAAATGGAAGCATCAGCCGCACTGTCACAAGGGGACGAGGCGGACATAGAGATGGAAGAGGAGGCCTCCTTCAAGGCACCAAAAAGGAAAAAAGACCGGAAAGGAGGAGGAAAAAAACTCCCCAAAAAAGACCCTGAACCGGAGTCAGACAGCGATGGGTACATCTCAGACTCTGTGCTGCTCCTCACCGCAGAGGAAGAAAGAATGCCAGTCGTCTACAGCGAGGAATCCATACATGTTTTTCTAGAAAAGACGAAAGGGGGGTCAAAAATCAAAATAGAAGACCACTTCTCAAGCAAGAGGCAGTTCGTCCATGACGTCAAATATTACAAGAAACAAAAACTTTTCGCTGAACTTGAAATATTCAGACTAAAGAAATGGATTACCAAAATAAACAAGGAACTCGCTGAAGAGGAATTCTAGAAGGATTTTTACTCCCTGCTGGACACTGGTATGGTTTCTTTTATATAAGACTGTCTTTTTATCTACACACTTTTTAATGAGTGAAGTAAATATTGCGAGTTTAAATATTAATGGGGCAAGAACATGTGAAAAAAGAGCCAAACTATACGAACTTTTAAAACAGAAACATGTTGATGTGGCTCTACTTCAAGAGACACACAGCGACTCCAAGAACGCAGCGGACTGGTCGAAGGAGTGGGATGGGCTCGCGATTCTGAGCCACAATACACCACTGAGTGGTGGAGTCGCACTGCTCTTTGCTCGCAATTTTATACCAAACTCTTATACAGTAGAAGAATTTTTAAATGGGAGGCTTTTAAAAGTGAGAACGTTTTATGAAAATGAAGTTTTTGTTTTTATTTGTGTGTACACTCCCACCAAGGCAGTAGAGAGGATGATGTTTTTAGACAAACTAAACAGCGTAATTAACGACTGTAACTCTGCTGACATTTTAATTCTGGGTGGGGATTTTAACTGCACAACCGACAACCTGGACAGAAACCATAGAGAACCTCACATGGCCTCCCGTAAACGCATGTGGGAGATGATGGAGGCCCAGGACTTAAGTGACATATGGAGAGACTTGCACAAGAAACAAAGACAGTACACCTGGGCCCACTCCATAGAGAACACACTCTCACTGGCAAGACTTGATCGATTTTATGGTTTTAAACATCAACTGTCTTATTTTACTAAATGTTTTATCGTCCCAGTAGGCATCTCTGATCATAGTATGGTGCAGTGCGCTGTCAGTAGGAGAAACCTTAAGCCTAAGAGCCTACTGGCATTTTAACACCCTACTTTTAGAAGATGCCAATTTTATTGAGTCTTTTACTTTTTTATGGACCAATCTTAAATCACAAAAAGCAGATTTTAGCTCTCTACAGCAATGGTGGGATCTAGCAAAAGCACAAATAAAAGTTTTTTGTCAACAGTACACACTCAATGTCACAAAAGACATTGTTAGATCAATGAGAGCGCTAGAGACCGAAATAGCAGAACTCCAGTGTCTAGAGACCACAGAAAACAGAGGAAACATTGAATCCCTGAAAAACAAAAAAGCCCTAATGAACGACCTACTGGGCACTGCAGCACAGGGGGCGCTGGTCCGCTCACGTTTCAAACACGCAACAGAAATGGATGCTCCTTCTAAGTTCTTTTTTGGTCTGGAACAAAAAAATGGACAGAAAAGAACCATACATGCTGTGCGATCAGAGTCAGGGGATCTCGTATCAGAGCCCACTGAGATTCGCAAGCAGACACACGGCTTCTACTCAAAGCTGTACAGTAGTGAGTGGTCAGAAGCACATGCAATGGAGGAAACCTTCTTGAAAAACCTGCCCAAGCTGTCAGAAGAAGCTGCCACTGACATGGCGGCAGAACTGACACTGGCAGAGATTCAGAAGGCCCTCCAAGGCCTTAAGAACGGGCGGGCGCCAGGTATAGACGGTCTCCCTGTAGAGTTCTACAAGGCATTTTGGTCAGTAATAGGACAGGATGTACTAGAGGTGTTGCAGGACAGCGTGAAAGGAGGAAAGCTCCCGGTGAGCTGCAGGAGGGCTGTCCTGACCTTACTGCCAAAAAAGGGAGACCTGACGCACCTGGCGAACTGGCGTCCAGTATCACTGCTGTGCACTGACTACAAACTACTCTCAAAAGCATTAGCCTCAAGACTGACAAAGGTACTGGAGCAGGTCATTCATCACGACCAGACGTACTGCGTGCCTGCTAGGTCTATCTTTGATAACATACACTTAATCCATGATATTTTGGATGTCTCTAGACTGCTAGGCTTAAAGACCGGTCTCATTTTGTTGGACCAGGAAAAAGCTTTCGACCGGGTTGAACACAAATATTTGTGGAAGGTGCTGGAAAGCTTCGGGTTCAACCCAGATTTCATAACAATGATAAAGACACTGTACAGTGACATTGAGAGTGTACTGAAGGTTAATGGTGGTTTATGTGTCCCTTTTAAAGTACACAGAGGTATTAGACAAGGCTGCTCTCTGTCAGGAATGCTATATTCTTTAGCGACCGAACCTCTTTTATGCAAACTAAGAGAGCAGCTTTCTGGTTTTAATATACCTCATTTTAATATTTTAACCTGTCTTTCAGCTTATGCCGATGATCTAGCTGTAATGGTCAACACACAGGCAGATGTGAATCTTTTAACTGGTGTTTTAGAAGATTTTAAGGGTTTATCATCTGCTAAAATCAACTGGACTAAAAGTGAAGCCATTTT
>QNUK01001212.1:0-2500 GCA_013621035.1 Clarias magur
TCCACATACACACACACATACACACACACACATGCGCGCACACACACACATGCGCGCGCACACACTCGCGCACACACACACACACACACACACACACACACACACACACACACACACAGTCGCACTTACACACACACACTTACACTCTCTCACACTTACACTTGCACACTCACACACACATACTCGCACTTACACACACACACTTACACTCTTTCACACTTACAAACTCGCGCGCGCACACACACACACACACACACACTTACACACTCACACTCGTGCACGCACACACACACACACACACTCGCACTTACACACACACTTACACTCTTTCACACTTACACACTCACACTCGCGCCCACACACACACACACACAAAATTCAGTGTCTCAGAAAATGAGATTATTGTGAAGGACTATTGGTGTCTCGTGGTGTCTCGTGGTGTCTCACTCTAATCAGCTGATTAAGCTCAAACTGCTGCTGAGTGTTTACATTGTGTCTCAGTCAGTGGGTCAGTGGGTCACATGGTCATGGGGCAGACGGCTGACCTGACTGTTGTTCAGAAGACCATCACTGACACCCTGAGGGTGAGACTCGGGGAAAGTCTGTAGAAAAGAGCAGCAGCAGCTGCAGGGATGAGCGCAGCCGTGAGGGGAGTGTGGAGCAGAGTCAGTCCACTGAAGAGTCAGGGTCACCATCACAGACGTGTCCAGCTACAACTGTCTCATTCCTTCAGAGACGTCTTACCTTTTCTGAGCATTTTTTAGCATTTCATTTAGAGATCAGTGTCCCTGTGTCTGGGGGACGAGAGGAGAGACACAGAGTCCAAGCTGCTTGAGGTCCAGTGTGAAGTTTGCAGTCAGTGGTGGTTTGGTGAGTCGTGTCACCTGCTGGTGTCGGTCCACTGTGTTCTATCAGGTCAAAGATCAGCGCAGCATCACTTCCTGCTTCTCTCTGCTGACCAGCTTTATGGAGACGCTGATTGATGCTCCAGCTGGACTGTCACCTGCCCACACTTCCAGAAGTCCTGAAACCTGGTTTAAGGACCGTGGTGTCCCTGTGATTGATGGATCAACAGACTCACCCGACCCGAACCCAGTAGACAATCTCTGGAGTGTTGTGAAGAGGAAGATGTGAGACACCAACCTGGGCCTCCATACAGTAACACCTCAGCAGAGACACAGACTGATCGTCTCCATGCCACGCCCACTGCTGCAGGAATTCATGTAGAGGAGCCCCGCCCGAGCACTGAGTGCTGAACACGTTCATACTGTTAAGTAGTTCAATATTTCTGTGTTAAAAATCTTCTTGTTATTGGTCTTAAGTAATATTCTAATTTTCTGAGAGTTGATCTGGAATTTTGGTTTTTCATCATCTGTAAGTCATAATCATCACAATGAAAAGAAATAAACACACAGAATATATCAGTCTGTGTAGTGAAGCTGGATAATATAATGAGAACACACACACACACACACACACACACACACACACACACACACACACACACTCACTCGTATACACTCTAACACTCATGCACGCAGTGGTATTAAAGTGTGTGTATATGTGTTCTTTCTTTCCGTGTGTGTGTGTGTGTGTGTGTGTGTGTGTGTGTGTGTGTTAGGGTTTTCTCAGCGCGGTGTTCGACAGGTTACGGCAGTTCTTACAGTGCTGTGAGTAAACTCTACATCTAGATTTATTTATTTATAACTCACTGAGATTAAACTGTTTCAGTGGAGGTAGTCATGTGCACTCCAGAATGAGATTTAATCACATGGTCTCACACACACACACACACACACACACACACACACACACACACACACAGATCCCTGTACACACACTATAAACCTCAGTTTCACAAATAATACATTCTAATCTTTAGTTCATCCCGTGTGTGTGTGTGTGTGTGTGTGTGTGTGTGGTTAATTTAACACTGCAGTGTGTCAAAGAGCATCTTTACACAAATAACAGCTACAGATATTAATGTTAAGGGATCATAAATATAATAAATGTACAGGAGTGTAGTTGTGTAGCCGTCAACACAACTCAGTGCACTGTCCTCAGTGTGTGTGTGTGTGTGTGTGTGTGTGTGTGTGTGTGTGTGTTCAGGTGGGTGTGTGCATGCAGATCACGCCTGCAGAGAGAAACTGGAGAAGATCACCATCCTCTACACGAAAGTGGTACGCTGCAGCGTTTCACACACACACACACACACACACACACACACACACACACACACACACACACTCTCTACTGTGTGTACTGCAGGTTTACTGCACTGTTATTACACTTATCTTTGAGTCAGGATATTGTGTGTGTGTGTGTTAGAGCCATGTCCTGTGTCATGATGATGATGATGATGATGTGTGTGTGTGTGTGTGTTAGAGCCATGTCCTGTGTCCTGATGATGATGTGTGTGTGTGTGTAGTTGCTGGACTTCCTGGAGACACACCCTCTCTCGTTCATCCCCCTGATCCAGCACTGTCTGGAGTTCTGCGTG
>QNUK01001212.1:7500-10000 GCA_013621035.1 Clarias magur
TCTCCACACAGCAGTGATGACATCACAGCGTTCTCACACACTGTGTTCCTCTAAACTACAAGCTCTCCTCACACTGGGTTCTTCTGCAGTCTGACATATAGTTATAAAATATAAACTCAGACTCCGATTCTGGTGCTGGTCCTGAGGCTCCTTCCTGCAGGACACCCTGCAGTCTTTATCAGCAGATTCATCAGAGTTTATCACAGGAGAACCTCAGGACACGAACACACACACACACACACACACACACACACACAGCCAGCAATAAGACTCTGATTAAATAACCCTCAGGTCATAAGTTTATGGACAGTGGAGTTGTAGAGATGTTTCTGTCTCACCACACACTGGTTTAAAGTGAGCTGTTACTGCGGAGCCTATCCACTAATGACCTGTCTCTCTGCACTGTCTCTGAACGTCTATCTCTCTCTGCACTCTGTCTCTCTGACCTGTCCGTCTCTCCTCACTGTGTCTCTCTGACCTGTCTGTCTCTCCTCACTGTGTCTCTCTGACCTGTCCGTCTCTCCTCAGTGTGTCTCTCTGACCTGTCCGTCTCTCCTCACTGTGTCTCTCTGACCTGTCCGTCTCTCCTCAGTGTGTCTCTCTGACCTGTCCGTCTCTCCTCAGTGTGTCTCTCTGACCTGTCTGTCTCTCCTCAGTGTATAACGCGGTGGGCCTGGCGGCGTACGAGCTTTTCGACAGTGTGGATTTTGATCAGTGGTTTAATAATCAGCTGCTGATGGAGCTTCAGTTTAACCACAGCAGGTAGTGTACACTCTGTGTCTGTGTGTGTGTGTGTGTGTGTGTGTGTGTGTGTGTGTGTGTGTGAGAAATAGTGAGTGCCTCAGTAACACACATTAGAGTTTAAGAAGTGAGGTCATCACAGTGTGTGTGTGTGTGTGTGTGTAGGTATAAGGTGATCAGGAGGCGTGTGATCTGGTTGGTCGGTCAGTGGATCTCAGTGAAGTTTAAACCGGAGTTACGCCCCCTGCTGTACGAAATCATTCTCAGCCTCCTGCAGGACCCAGATCTAGTGGTGAGAACATCACACACACACACGTTGTTGTATTCATTATTATTATTTATAACGCACTGTCTCCATGTGTATGATTTGTGTGTGTAACAGGTTCGTATTGAGACGGCGACAACACTGAAGCTCAATATCCTTGTATGTGTGTGTGTGTGTGTGTGTGTGTGATTTGTGCAGTGTGTGTGTGTGTGTGATTTGTGTGTGATTTGTGCGGTGTGTGTGTGTGTGTGTGTGTGTGATTTGTGCGGTGTGTGTGATTTGTGTGTGATTTGTGCGGTGTGTGTGTGTGTGTGATGTGTGTGTGTGTGTGATGTGTGTGTGTGTGTGTGTGATGTGTGTGTGTGATGTGTGTGTGTGATGTGTGTGTGTGTGTGATTTGTGTGTGTGTGTGATTTGTGTGTGTGTGTGATTTGTGTGTGTGTGTGATTTGTGTGTGTGTGTGATTTGTGTGTGTGTGTGATTTGTGTGTGTGTGTGATTTGTGTGTGTGTGTGATTTGTGTGTGTGTGTGATTTGTGTGTGTGTGTGTGTGTGATTTGTGTGTGTGTGTGATTAGTGCGGCGTGTGTCTGAGTGTGATTAGTGCGGTGTGTGTGTCTGAGTGTGATTAGTGTGGTGTGTGTGTCTGAGTGTGATTAGTGCGGTGTGTGTGTGTGATTTGTGCGGTGTGTGTGATTTGTGTTGTGTGTGTGTCTGAGTGTGATTAGTGTGGTGTGTGTGTGTGATTAGTGTGTGTGATTTGTGCGGTGTGTGTGTGTGTGATTTGTGCGGTGTGTGTGTGTGATTTGTGCGGTGTGTGTGATTTGTGTGTGATTTGTGCGGTGTGTGTGTGTGTGATTTGTGTGTGTGTGTGATTTGTGTGTGTGTGTGTGTGTGTGTGATTAGTGTGTGTGATTTGTGCGGTGTGTGTGTGTGTGATTTGTGCGGTGTGTGTGTGTGATTTGTGCGGTGTGTGTGATTTGTGTGTGATTTGTGCGGTGTGTGTGTGTGTGATTTGTGTGTGTGTGTGATTTGTGTGTGTGTGTGATTTGTGTGTGTGTGTGATTTGTGTGTGTGTGTGATTTGTGTGTGTGTGTGATTTGTGCGGCGTGTGTGTGTGTGATTAGTGCGGCGTGTGTCTGAGTGTGATTAGTGCGGTGTGTGTGTCTGAGTGTGATTAGTGTGGTGTGTGTGTGTGATTAGTGTGTGTGATTTGTGCGGTGTGTGTGTGATTTGTGTTGTGTGTGTGTCTGAGTGTGATTAGTGTGGTGTGTGTGTGTGATTAGTGTGTGTGATTTGTGCGGTGTGTGTGTGTGTGATTTGTGCGGTGTGTGTGATTTGTGTGTGATTTGTGTGTGATTTGTGCGGTGTGTGTGATTTGTGTGTGATTTGTGCGGTGTGTGTGTGTGTGATTTGTGTGTGTGTGTGATTTGTGTGTGTGTGTGATTTGTGTGTGTGTGTGATTTGTGTGCGTGTGTGATTTGTGTGCGTGTGTG
>QNUK01001212.1:15000-41168 GCA_013621035.1 Clarias magur
AAGCCTTTGAAACGTATGAAGTGCTTGTAATTATATTTCAGTACATCACAGAAACAACTGAAACAAAGATCTAAAAGCAGTTTAGCAGCAAACTTTGTGAAAACTAATATTTGTGTCATTCTCAAAACTTTTGGCCACGACTGTACGTTCACTACTCGGTAGTGAGGTCAATACATCATTATTACTCTTCATTTGTATTTGTGTGTGTGAGAGAGAGAGACAAAATTGTGTGTGTGTGTGTGTGTGTGTGTGTGTGTGTGCTGGAGCACTGAGATACACGTCTCCTTCTGCATTTCAGAGTTATGGTGAAGCTCTCTGCAGGTCTTTCTGTGATTTCCTCAAGGACATTACAGCTGAGGGACAGGTGCAAGTACTCAAGGTACACACACACACACATTGCTCTGTCTCTCTCTCTCTCTCACACACACACACACACACACACACACACACACACAGCAGCATTGAAAAAACTCTCATTTTATTGTGACTAACTGAGACTAACATTTCACTGGGCGATACTAATTCTGGCCACGACATCCGCTGAGGGAGCGATTTAGGATGCAGACATGAGGGAACTGAGGTACTGGAACCGGTCCACCTGTTCAGTCGGCTCGCCCATGACCACCAGAGATATTTGCGATCCATCTGTCGTGCATTCGGTCTTCTTGGCGAAAGCGCCGCCTGCTGTCTGCCCGAGCGCCCGAGCTCCGCCGCACCTAGACAGTCTTTGAGAGCGCGGAAATGCGCCCCTTCAAACGCGGCCGCGAGACCCGGATGCGCTCCTTCTGCCCGACGAGACGCATGCGACGAGAGCAGGCACGGCGCAGAGATACGCCCCGGCGAAGGCCCAGCCTTCCTGTACTTTGGCTAATGATGTCGATCAGCTCCTGAGTTCCTTCAGCTCCTGATCAGCTTCTGATTCTTCAAGGAAAAGCCGGTCGTCATACCCCAGTCCATGATGTCATTGAACAGGAGAGGGGAGAACACGCAGCCCTGCCTTACACTCTGGAGTCACTCTCCATGCGCTTCCACTCAGTGTGGGGTCATGCAGAAGTCATTGACATAGACCAGTTTTGGCGGCACTTTTGAATCGATGAAGATCGTGTCGGTTTTATTGCTGCATCTTGTCGACTCTTCTACGAGTGCGAGCACTTTCCCAGCCACTTACGGGAGACCTCCCTGTAATTTTCTTGTCCTGTTTCATCCGTTTTGAATACTGTGACGATGTCAGTTAATTTCCATTCCAATTACCAGTCTGTTCTGCATTCCATATCGAGACTATTAGCACATGCAGTTTTTCAGTCAGGGGATCACCGCCTGCTCTCAACGCCTCGGCAGTCACCGCATCAGGGCCGGGGGCCTTACTGTTCCTGAGTTGTTTAATGGCTGCAGTGACTTCGCTTTTGTTGGCTCGTGGATGTTCACATTAGAAGCAGCGCTTTTCTTCTAGATCCTGATCAATGCTGGTTTGGGGGTCGTAATTCAGGAGCTGCGCGGCTGACTCCGTGGCTGACCGCGCGACTGACCGCACGACTGACCGCGCGACTGACCGCGCTTGCCTGTTGGCATTTTCAGAGTGGAGAAAAGGATCCTTTGATCACCACATCCAGAGGCAACCTCAATCTCAGCTGCAAACGTACTTCAGAATTATTCTGTCTGGCTTTTTAACCTTCTTTTGATTTCCTTTGTTGTCTTGATTTTCTTTGTCATCTTGATCGTGTCACCCATTTGTGTCATTGGTTCCTCTCAGTCTTTGGGAAGACTGCTGTAGCAGGTTCCATCACAGTGGTCTTGAGATCCTCCCATTATTCAGTAATGTCCTCTGAGGGGTGCAGTACGTCAGAGTGGTTGTGTTCGGGACATGGCGATCATGTATGCTGTGGCTGGTCTAATCGAGGAGGCTGGCGACACCTTTCAGTCTTTTGCACCTCTCATGACTCGGACGTGCCGGATCGTTGATTTGAAGTGATGGTTGATCAAGTATTCCAGGCAGCATTCAAGGCACAGGATGACCACGGAATCGGTGGATCTTGTCTGTAGGTGTTGGTGACGATAAGGGAGTTATAGGAAGCAAATCTCTACAGACGCAATCATTGAGATTGACGCAGCTCAAGTCGTCCGTCATCTCGTCCCACCCCGTACGCGAGGTGTCGATCGAGGTGTTCAGTGATCCTCCTCACCATCAGCACTGACTTCTGGGGCTTGTGGGGAGGTTCTGTGGAAGGACCCAGTGAGGTGAAGTTCGAGTGAGAACAGTTAGATAGATTCTATTGATTCCAAATGCAAATATGAGGCGTCAGGGTCACGAGCTTTTAATTAGCATCGGATGCTTGTAACCCGCCCGGTGCCGCTGCAGGAGAACCAGTGGCCCATCTCACAGCGACGCGCCGGTAACTGCCGGTTATGAGTTTGTGATGATTTGATGGTGGTGGTGATGATGTTTTAGATGTTAGGAATCATTTTTAAATAATCATGATAAATAAACTTGTGTCTCCTAAGTGAGGTGAAAAAACTTTACTACATTTAATTACTGAAAAATCAGTAATGTGTGTGTGTGTGTGTGTGTGTGTGTGTGTGTGTGTGTGTGGCTCTAGGTGGTGGAGATCGCCCTGAAAGTGAGTCCGGTTCTGGCGTGTCACATGTTCCAGCCTCTACTGCCCCCTGTGTTCAGAGGCGTGATGGAGGGAGAGGTGAGTGTTTCTGTCCGCCGCTACACACCGCGCGCCTCAGTGTAACTCACGACCGAAACATGTCCCTATTCACAGATGTTACACATCACACTATGTCATATTAATCTGTGTGGTCTTTCTCTTGTTTTTGTTTAAAAAACTGTTACTTTATCTGTGTGTGTGTGTGTGTGTGTGTGTGTGTGTGTGTGTGTGTGTGTGTGTGTGTGTACAGAGGTACCCTGTGGTGATGTCGACATATCTAGGCATAATTGGGCGAATCCTCCTGCAGAACTCCAGCTTCTTCTCTTCACTGCTGTCTCAGATGGCCATAGAGTTTAACCAGGAGGTGAAACGCACACGCACACACACACGCACACACACACGCACACACACACGCACACACACACGGCTGTTTAATTTGCTTTGAGATGAATGTAATTAAAATATTCACTCTGAACACATGTGATGTGATTTGTGCGCGTGTGTGTGTGTGTGTGTGTGTGTAGCCGGAGCAGCTGTTGGGGAGCCTGATGGAGATGTGGGTGGAGAGGATGGACAACATCACACAGCCTGAGAGGAGGAAACTGTCAGCTTTAGCTCTGCTCTCACTCTTACCTTCAGACAACACGTGAGTACCTCACCCAAGAACTGCACTCTGGGGGCGGGGCAGCGAGGGGGCGGGGCAGCGAGGGGGCGGGGCTCTGAGCACAGGTTTGTAGTAATGCGCTTGTTCAATACGTTACGGTTTCTATAGTAACTTCAGACACACACACACACACACACACACACACACACACACACACACACACGACTGGTGAAGGAGTCTCCAGTGCGAGTGGTGTGTAACAGTCGGATGTAACGATGGAACTGTAACATCTGGACAGAGGAGTTTATACTTCATTACTCTGTCTCAGTCACATGTGTCCCTCTCTCAGTCTGTCTCTCTCTCACACACACACACACACACACACACACACACACACACACACACACACAGGTGAGACTCTGGTGAGATGAGTTTTTGTTTACTTTAGTTACTTATTTTTAGTGAGATAAAGTGTGTGTGTGATTGATATCCATCTTTAATATAAGCGGTTAGCATAGCTACTGTGCTAACACTCATATCAGCACATCATGATAAGAGTCCAGAATAATTCCAGAAGTGTGTGTGTGTGTGTGTGTGTGTGTGTGTGTGTGTGTGTGTGTGTAGGGAGTAGTGTGTTTGTGTGTGTGTTGTAATTACTTTAACTTTCTATACTTATCCCACAGTGTTGAGTGTTGTTACATGTGCTGTGTGTAGGGAGTAGTGTGTGTGTGTGTGTGTAGGGAGTAATGTGTGTGTGTGTAGGGAGTAATGTGTGTGTGTGTAGGGAGTAATGTGTGTGTGTGTAGGGAGTAATGTGTGTGTGTGTAGGGAGTAATGTGTGTGTGTGTAGGGAGTAGTGTGTGTGTAGGGAGTAGTGTGTGTGTGGGGAGTAGTGTGTGTGTGTGTGTGTGTGTGTGTAGGGAGTAGTGTGTGTGTGTGTGTGTGTGTGTGTGAGTGACATTTATTTTTTTAAGAAGACGTGTCTTTATTGTTAAATAAAACGCTACATAACCAGCTGATGCTTCCTGATCAAAGATGATGTTAATTAGCGGGACCATGTGAAGGACAGCAGCTGTTTGGGGATCAGACAGACAGACAGACTCACGTGACTGTTCACTGTATATACGGAGCAAAACACTGACTTCTGCATCGGGTGGAGATAAACACTCACGTCTAGCACGTTTTTATTTTCTCTGAAACCAATTAGAATCATTTAGATTATATTTTATATCTCAGAGAAACATACTTTAGTCCTCAGTGTGTGTGTGTGTGTGTGTGTGTGTGTGTGTGTGTGTGTATGAGAGAGATGCTGTAGACCGACATTATTAGATTCTACTGTTCTGTGAATGTCATGTTTAAATATTACACCAAATAGTTACTCAGGCAGAAGTAGAGGCAGTAATGCTGTGAGTGTTGGAGGATCTCAGTGTGAAGGTCTCATCACTAACCATCTACACATCTACACATCTACACATCTACACCTCTACACATCTACACCTCTACACCTCTACACCTCTACACCTCTACACCTCTACACATCTACACATCTACACCTCTACACCTCTACACCTCTCCACATCTACACCTCTACACCTCTACACCTCTACACATCTACACCTCTACACCTCTACACATCTACACCTCTACACATCTACACCTCTACACATCTACACCTCTACACATCTACACATCTACACCTCTACACCTCTACACCTCTACACCTCTACACATCTACACCTCTACACATCTACACCTCTACACCTCTACACCTCTACACATCTACACCTCTACACCTCTACACATCTACACCTCTACACCTCTACACCTCTACACCTCTACACATCTACACCTCTACACCTCTACACATCTACACATCTACACCTCTACACCTCTACACATCTACACCTCTACACCTCTACACCTCTACACCTCTACACATCTACACCTCTACACCTCTACACATCTACACCTCTACACCTCTACACATCTACACCTCTACACCTCTACACCTCTACACATCTACACCTCTACACATCTACACCTCTACACATCTACACATCTACACCTCTACACCTCTACACCTCTACACCTCTATCTACATCTACACCTCTACACCTCTACACCTCTACACATCTACACCTCTACACCTCTACACCTCTACACATCTACACCTCTACACCTCTACACCTCTACACCTCTACACATCTACACCTCTACACATCTACACATCTACACCTCTACACCTCTACACCATCTACACCTCTACACATCTACACCTCTACACCTCTACACACATCACTCAGACACGCACTGGTGGTTGTGATAGTGATGATGTGACGGAACGTCGTGTTTAAATTCTATAATAGTTTGTGTGTGTAGTAGTGCATGTGTAGTAGTGTAGTATGTATGTGTTGTGTGTGTGTGTAGTCTGTGTAGTGTATAGTGTAGTGTATAGTGTAGTGTCTGTGTAGTGTGTGTGTGTGTGGTGTGTAGTGTAGTGTATAGTGTAGTGTATAGTGTAGTGTCTGTGTAGTGTGTGTGTGTGTGTGTGTGTGTGTGTGTGTGGTGTATAGTGTAGTGCATGTGTAGTGTGTGTGTGTGTGTGTGGTGTATAGTGTAGTGCATGTGTAGTGTGTGTGTGTGTGTGTGTGTGTGTGTGTGTGTGGTGTATAGTGTAGTGCATGTGTAGTAGTGTAGTATGTATGTGTTGTGTGTGTTTGTGTGTGTCCCCACAGTGAAATGATGAGACAGCTGTTGTAGACGTTTCTTACAGATTACCCATAATGCACCTCTGTGTCAGTAGAGGTGTGTGTGTGTGTTTGATGGAGTCTGGGAGACCGGATCACGTCTCGGGTCATCCAAACACTGTCGTATTTTACACACTGAACATCAACGCTTATTTCTCACTATGATTTAGTATGCCTCTGACACACACACACACACACACACTCACACTCACACACACACTCACACACACACACACACACACACACACGCACACACACGCACACACACACGCACACACACACACACCTTTATATTTTACATGAAGGTCAGAATTTAGCTTTATGTAAAATATAAAATAATGTTCATGTTCTCCCGTGCCCGTGTGTGTGTGTGTGTGTGTGTGTGTGTGTCACAGTGTTGTACAGGAGACACACACGCACACACACACGCACACACACACACACCTTTATATTTTACATGAAGGTCAGAATTTAGCTTTATGTAAAATATAAAATAATGTTCATGTTCTCCCGTGCCCGTGTGTGTGTGTGTGTGTGTGTGTGTGTGTCACAGTGTTGTACAGGAGAAGTTCTGTGGGACGGTTAACATCTGTGTTGAGTCGCTACACGATGTGATGACTGAAGATCCAGAGACGGGGACCTTCAAAGAGTGAGTGCATGTCCGTGTGTGTGTGTCCCTGCATGTGTGTCCGTGTGTGTCCGTGTGTGTCCGTGTGTGCGTCCCCTTTGTGTGTGTGTCTGTGTCTGTGTGTGTGTGTGTCTAATACGTCTGTGTGACCAATGGTGTGTAAAATGGAAGACTCGCACACACTCTACAGAGAGCAGCAGCGTTCACCACATACATGACTGACCATACATCATCATACAGAGAGACGGGGAGAGGGAGATAGAGAGAGACAGGGAGAGTGGGAGAGAGACGGAGAGAGAGAGAGAGACAGACAGGGAGAGTGGGAGAGAGACGGAGAGAGAGAGAGAGAGAGACAGGGAGAGTGGGAGAGAGACGGAGAGAGAGAGAGAGAGAGACAGGGAGAGTGGGAGAGAGACGGGGAGAGAGAGTGGGAGAGAGACGGAGAGATAGAGAGAGACAGGGAGAGTGGGAGAGAGAGAGAGAGAGTGGGAGAGAGACGGAGAGAGAGAGTGGGAGAGAGACGGAGAGATAGAGAGAGACAGGGAGAGTGGGAGAGAGACGGAGAGAGAGAGACAGGGAGAGTGGGAGAGAGACGGAGAGAGAGAGAGAGAGAGACAGGAGTGGGAGAGAGAGAGAGAGTGGAGAGGGGGAGAGAGTGGAGAGAGGAGGAGAGAGGAGAGACAGGGAGAGTGGGAGAGAGCGGAGAGAGAGAGAGAGAGAGAGAGAGAGAGAGTGAGAGAGACGGAGAGAGAGAGAGAGAGAGAGAGACAGGGAGAGTGGGAGAGAGACGGAGAGAGAGAGAGAGAGAGAGAGTGGGAGAGAGACGGAGAGAGAGAGAGTGGGAGAGAGACGGGGAGATAGAGAGAGACAGGGAGAGTGCGAGAGAGACGGAGAGAGAGAGAGACAGGGAGAGTGGGAGAGAGACGGAGAGAGAGAGAGAGAGAGACAGGGAGAGTGGGAGAGAGACGGAGAGAGAGAGAGAGAGAGAGAGAGTGGGAGAGAGACGGAGAGAGAGAGAGTGGGAGAGAGACGGGGAGATAGAGAGAGACAGGGAGAGTGCGAGAGAGACGGAGAGAGAGAGAGACAGGGAGAGTGGGAGAGAGACGGAGAGAGAGAGAGAGAGAGAGAGAGTGGGAGAGAGACGGAGAGAGAGAGAGTGGGAGAGAGACGGGGAGAGGGAGATAGAGAGAGACAGGGAGAGTGCGAGAGAGACGGAGAGAGAGAGAGACAGACAGGTGTCTGCTGCACTGATATTAGTGTTTCACTTGGTCTGTAGCTCTAAACCTCTCAATCACTCACTCTCTCTCTCACGCTCTCTGGAGTTCAGAGGTCACAGTGTTCTTTGTTTTGTGACTATAATTAACAGTCATGTTGCCAAAGCAGATTAAAGTGACACACACACACACACACACACACACACACACAGACACACACACAGACACACACACACAGGCCATCATTAGGCCAAGGATAAGGAATAAGAGACACAGTCATGAGGAGTTTCTACAGGTGAGTAGACATGAGCAGGTGTAGTGTGGGACGGTACAGAACTGATTAACTGATATCAGTTATACTGCAGTAACACGATACACTGGACTGTCACATGATGAAGCGCGGATAAAGGGTTAGCTGTAGTCAAGCACGTTCCCTCATGTTCCCCTGATGTTCCCTCGTCCCCCCTCTAGCTGTATGCTGGTGAGCGGAGTGGAGGAGCAGAAGGTCTCGGATGATGACGAACCCCCCACTGAACAGGACAAGAGGAGGAAACTGGTGAGTGATGATGATAGGGTCAGAGGTCACAGGGTCACATGATCATAATGATGAGGTCACTTCCTGTAGATCAAAAAAGCTAATGAATGAGGACACACACACACACGCACACACCAACACACACAGAGAGAAACTTAATCGCCAATCACTCCATGTCCCAAGCTGTGTGTGTGTGTGTGTGTGTGTGTGTGTGTGTGTGTGTGTGTGTGTGTGCGCGCGCGCACGCATCCATAAATAATTGGCCGTGCTCTCTCTCACACACCGTGACTCTCAACGGGAAATTAAGTGCACTCAGAAGTGAGCACGCTTCAGCCACGGCGCCTACAATTTAGTCACGCCCACAAGTACACACACACAGCTGTCAATCATACAGTACTGTAAATACACCATCAAATTAACTCACACACACACACACACACACACACACACACACAGTGAGTGTGAAGCTGCAGCCTCGCAGTGTTATCAATGTGCTATCTCACTAGGTTTATAAGAGCACTCCAGCGATGTGTTTGAAACGAACCCATCATCAGGGTGTGCGTGTGCGTGTGTGTGTGTGTGTGTGTGTGTGTGTGTGTGTGTGTGTGTGTGTGTGTGTGTGTGTAAGAAGTGGTCCTCCACTTTCACACCACTTCTCCTGATGAGGGAGAATCAATCAACTGAGGAGTGAAGGATCATCACACACACACACACACACACACAGGGATATTATTCATTAGTGAGCGCTAATGTGACCTTTTCCAGTGCGCGGCTCCAGTCGTCACGTTAAGGTGGCTGAAGTGTCACTGAGACTCCCGGCGCGTCCTCAGCTCTGCTGCTTTTAAAACACTCCCGCTAACCCGCGCTCATGCTAACGCTAACTCCGTTCACATGCTGTGCTCAGGTGATTATCTCTACAATCAAACACTGACACCTTTTTAAAATTTAACCTGAAGCTGATGATGTCACAGGCTCCACCCCCAGACCCCGTCATGTCGTGACCGTGTGCTGCACGCTCTGCGCTCATCCTTCATCATGCTGTTGTTAGGCTAATGCTGATGTTTAAATACTAGCTTGACACTAAACTGCCCTCAACACGCACCTCTCGCCCTGAACGCAATAAACAATGAACATTCTCTCCGTTAGCGAAGCTACTTACTGTCTCTGTGTTAGCGTCTCATTAGCATTCATGCTGGGTTAGCGCAGAGTCAGCGTTGACTTTCACGGCACTTGGAGTCAGATGAGAGAGAGAGAGCGCGCGCGTGTGTGTGTGTGTGTGTGTGTCTGTGTGTATGATTCTCTCACACCACCATGCTGACCTTTATCTCCATCTGATGTACTTACTTTCTCAACACTCAACAAGTTAGCATTAGCATCCAGACCTGACTGATACTAATCTCACACTGACGTTGGACTATTGAACATAAACCTGACCCGAGTGTAATACTAATACTGACCATGTGCTCATTACCCTCACGCTAATGCTAATGAGCCAACACCAGTCTGACCCTATAGTTAGCACTGTATCGTTAGCGTGAGTGTGGATCGAGACGCGGCCCGTCTGATAAACTGCCGTGTTTGAGGCACCTGAGCTGAACATCCCACTGCTATAACTGCAGATCAGTGGAGTGCTGAGTAATGACATCACAGACCACAGACAGAGGGACAGATGGTGAGACAGACAGACAGAGAGACAGATGGTGAGACAGACAGAGAGACAGACAGACAGAGAGACAGACAGATGGTGAGACAGAAAGGGAAAGAGACAAATGTAGAGACAGACGGAGAGATGTTCTCTCTGTTCTTCACACTGCTTCTCTGGTGTGTGTGTGTGGAGGAGTGTGTGCAGAGAGGTGTGTGTGTGGTGGGTGGAGGCAGGGTGTGTGTGTGTGTGTATGTATGGTCTTCCATAGTGTTGGTGGCTTGATGGTGGTAGAGAGGAAAGACAGATGATCTTCTCAGCTGTCTTCACTGTTTTCTGAGATCTGAGCTGGTGCAGAAAGCAGGCAGTGCTGCAGCTCCTCAGGATGTTCTCCATAGTCCCTCTGTAGAACCTGGTGAAGATCAGAGGAGGAAGATGCTGCAGAGCTTTCCTGCTTATGAAGCTGGTGTTTAGGGACCAGCTGAGGTTCTCCTCCATGTCGACATAATTTAGTGCTCTTCATAAATCTCCTCAGGGGAGCCGTTGATGATCAGTGGTTCTTCTGTGCTCTCCTGAAGCCAACACCCATCTCTTTAGTGTTGTCCATGTTCAGAGACAGGTCGTTGGTTCAGCTCCAGTCCGGTAGTCGCTACACCTCCTCTCTGTCCACTGAACTGTCATTCTTGCTGATGAGACCCACCACGGTCATGATCTGGGTGAACCTGATGATCAGGAGGCGGGGTCTTCCTCAGGAGGCGGGGTCTTCCTCAGGAGGCGGGGTTTTCCCTCACTGCCCCGGTGTCCTCTACCTCGAACATATCAAGAGTAGGAGTGCACCTGGGAGTGAGGCATCAGTGTCACAGGAGTGTGATGAGGCTACAAACGTCAAAGGTTCTGGTCCCGAAGGCTTCCTGGGGGTCGGGTTCTAATGATGCCACAAGGATTTGGGGTCTGAAGCCATAACCTTCTTAAGTAAAAATGATTATATCTGAGGAGGGTTTAGCTTTGTCTCCTGTGTGAGTGTGAGTGTGAGTGTGTGTGTGTGTCATTTATTGTTGTGTGGATTTAATCTGTGGACATTGAAGACATTTGTGATTATTTGTTATTTATGATTTATAATGTTAATGAGCCTCATTTCTCACCGTGTGCCTGTGTGTGTGTGTGTGTGTGTGTGTGTGTGTGTGTGTGTGTGTGTGTGTGTGTGTGTGTGTGTGTACAGCTGGCTCTGGAGGACCCAGTACACACAGTGTCTCTGCAGCAGTGTGTGTATGAGAAGCTGAAGCTGCAGCAGGGGCTGATGGGAGATCAGGGCTTCCAGTCTCTCATGGAGACAGTGGACATGGAGGTCGTCCACCAGCTGCAGGAGTTTCTACACGGACTGTAACCACGGCAACAACAAACCTGCACTGCACGCCTTGGTGTCACTCACACTGTTACCATAGCAACGTCAAGTAAACAACAAACGCACTATAAAGATCAAAGTACACACTTCACACTCTGCCAAATATCTCTCACACACACACACACACACACACACACACACACACACATGCGTGCGCAGCAGTCGTAGCCCTGCGTGTTCCCCTCATATTGTACAGAGAGGAGTGTCCAGTGCATTGTGGGACGTCAGTGGTGTGTAGGTGACAGTCGTGATGTTACAGTGTCGTGTGTATTGTGGACAGCTTTATTCAGCCCGCACACACACACACACACACAGACACACACACACACACACACACACAGACAGACAGACAGACAGACAGGAGTAACAGCACAGCGTTTACATGCGGAGCGTCTGCTTCATGTAGGATGTTTTTTTATTTTTTTATTTCAGATGATGGATCAGAAGCGATAATGTCACAAACATGCTTTTTATTTCAGTCTGATTAATGATCTCTGAGTGAACAGTGTGTGTTAATAAACTGCATTAACGTCCACATCATCCTGTGTCCCCCCTCGCTCTCTCTCTCTCTCTCTCTCTCTCTCTCTCTGTGTTTTGCTGAACTTGCGCTTTTATTTTAAATTCAGTTTAATAAAATCATCTGATTTCACTTTAATCTGAATTTATTTAATCTGTATTTATTTTTATTAAATGTTCAGAGTTTAGATTAAACAGAACTCAGTTTATTAAAAAGTTAATCAGCTTTATATCACCGTGACCTAATGTAGTGTTACATCTAATCTCGCACACACACACACACACACACACACACACACACTCTATACCTTATTCCTGTTTAAGGATCTAAACAGCTGTAATGAAGCAAATCAGGTTTATAATCTCACCTCAGTTTATTATACTTTATTCCTTGTGTGTGTATAAATATAGTATAGTGTGTTGTGTGTGTGTGTGTGTGTGTGTGTGTGTATATAGTGTGTTGTGTGTGTGTGTGTGTGTGTATATAGTGTGTGTGTGTGTGTCTGTAGTGTGTGTGTGTGTCTGTAGTGTGTGTGTGTGTCTGTAGTGTGTATACTGTATAGTGTGTGTGTAGTGCGGGTGTGTAGTGTATTCTCTGTGTGTGTGTGTCTTATTGTTGGAATGTTTGTTTGATGTTAGTGGGCGGAGCTCCAGTTGTGAGGAGTGGTTTTCTCCAGGTCTGAATGCCTCGAGGGTTCTGTCTTATCTGCAGCTCACTGTGTAGAGCAGTGTCTAATAAATGTGTGTGTGTGTGTGTGTGTGTGTAAAGTTTTTTCGTTGAGTGGTTCCTGATGGTTTTCCTCACTCAGTACATCACTGCACGACTCTAATGACTTTAATCATCTTCATAAATCTTTGAATATCTCACACACACACACACACACACACACACACACACACACACACACACACACACAGTGTTCAATAATGCTAATGGAACTACAACTGGATCTTGGTGTGTGTGTGTGTGAGATTTGTAGTTCTATAATTAATTGGACTGGATTTTTCTCCTCTGCAAAGTGACAGTTCTGTCTTGTTCAGAGAGAGAGAGAGAGTGTGTGTGTGTGTGTGTAAGACAATGTAAGACACAAACATTGTTGCTGTCCCAATACTTCTGGACCTGGCTGTGCTTGGCAGTTTAATAAGTTTGTCTCTCTGTCTCTGTCTTTCTCTCTCTGTCTTTCTCTCTGTCTCTCTCTGTCTCTGTTTGTCTCTCTCTGTCTCTCTCTGTCTCTGTTTGTCTCTCTCTGTCTCTCTCTGTCTCTGTTTGTCTCTCTCTGTCTTTCTCTCTGTCTCTCTCTCTGCGCATGCGCCGGCTGGGAGGAAGCGAGTGGAAGGCTGTTTGGCGTCCTGCCAAGTTTTCCTGGCGACTGTTTATTTATGTATTTTATTTAATAATTATTTCTTTTCTTTTTTTTACCAGTAAATGTTATAGGTTACATACATATTTATATATAAATAAGTTTACAGTGAGAGAGAGAAAGTGGGCGGGGCTCCATGTCCTCTGAGGCCGGTGTGGAGACTTTGTCTCTCCGGCATGGCGTCCGATGTGTCCCCGAGGACGGTGTACCGATCGAGGACGTTGTGCTTGCGGTGGGGGAGAGGATCGGGTGTGAGAACATCTACTCTGCCTCCCGGATGAACAAGGCCGTGCTGGTGAACAGGGTCGACCTCGCGAGCGCGCTGACGCGGAGCGGGATCTGTGTGAGAGGAGCCGCGCGCGGTTAAAGTCCCCCTCTGTCTGCCCCCGCCACGCGCACGCTCATATCTAACCTGCCTCCGTTCATAAAGGACGAGGCGATATTGAAGGAGCTGCCCGTTTCGGGAAGCTGGTCGGGCCCATGAGAGCGATCCCGCTCGGGTGTGAGAGCTCCAACATGCGGCACATCCTGTCCTTCCGCAGGCGAGTGCTCATGATCTTAAATAACCAAGATCAGACTTTAAATGTAAAGAGGGGGACAGCGGCTACACCGTCTTCACCACCACGGAGCCGCTCAGGTGTTTTGAGTGCGGGGACGTGGGACACAAGAGGCTGAGCTGTCCACACGGGGCCGTGCAGCCGGGGAGCTCGCGCAGTGATACGGGCGGGAAACAGCGGCGGCGGCGCGAGGACAGCCAGCCGGAGAAGAGCGGGGGGCGGAGCCCACAGGGGGGAGGCGGAGCCCACAGGGGGGAGGCGGAGCTCACAGCGGGGAGGCGGAGCCCACAGGGGGGAGGCGGAGCTCACAGGGGGGAGGCGGAGCTCACAGCGGGGAGGCGGAGCCCACAGGGGGGAGGCGGAGCCCACAGGGGGGAGGCGGAGCTCACAGCGGACCGCAGCGACACACCGCAGCCGCGACTCGAACAGGTCGGCCCTGAACACAGCACCACCACAGAGACACACACCGCGCCGGGAGCAGATGACACCGACACTACTGTAAACAATGCGTGTACAGTACCCACCGCAGACAGTGACCCCGCCCCCAACGCCGACTCCGCCCCCGATTGGAGAAATACAGAAATATTTTTTTCACAAAAAAATAGCTCACCACTACCACACAGACCACAAAAGACAAGATCACAGTTAAACTCAGCAAAAATAGAGAAGAGAGACCCAGCACAGAACCAGCACAGAACCCATCATCAAAAGGAAAACACGCAGTCAAACACGCAGCAGCACAGGATAGTGAGGGAGCAGGATGCAGCACAGCACACACACACACACACACACACACACAGACAAACTGCTTCCCAGAGCACCGTAACCACCTACAGATACCTGATATTAAAAAAGGACGCGTAGTGAAAGCGCTCTTAAAAAAAGCCAAAGTGGCGAAGAGAAAAAACAAAAATCCCACCGTGACTAAAGGGGAAGAACAATAACTGAACAAACTATAAACAGAGTCGTAAATAAATGGATAAAAAAAACTGAAAAGAATTGTGTAAAAAACAAAGTGATAATACTTGTGTATGTGTGTGTGTGTGTGAATGTATGTATACATATGTTAATAATATAGTGTGTTTGGGTGCATGTATGAGTGTGTGTGTGTGTGTATATGAATATGCATGTGTATGTATATTGCAAATGTGTACACGTGTGTGTGTGTGTGTATATATACATATAAACGTTTCACTCTCTCCTTCTCTCTGTGTGTGTGTGTGTGTGTGCATTTGTATAAAACTGTAAGATAGTCTCTTCTTTAATTTTGCTACAATAAAGTGAGTTTAAAACCTCAAACCTCTCTCTGTCTCTCTCTCTCTGTCTCTCTCTCTGTCTCTCTCTCTGTCTCTGTCCGTCTCTCTCTCTGTCTCTCTGTCTCTGTCCGTCTCTCTCTCTCTGTCTCTGTCCGTCTCTGTCTCTGTCCGTCTCTCTCTCTCTGTCTCTCTCTCTGTCTCTGTCCGTCTCTCTCTCTCTCTGTGTCTCTGTCCGTCTCTCTCTCTCTGTCTGTCTCTCTCTGTCTTTGTCTGTCTCTCTGTCTCTCTCTCTCTCTGTCTCTGTCTGTCTCTCTCTCTGTCTCTGTCCATCTCTCTCTCTCTCTCTCTGTCTCTCTCTGTCTCTGTCCGTCTCTCTCTCTCTGTCTGTCTCTCTCTGTCTTTGTCTGTCTCTCTGTCTCTCTCTCTCTCTGTCTCTGATCATGCTCTCTCCTTCTCTGTTCTTCTGATCCATCCTTCTCTCTCTCTCTCTGTCTCTCTCTCTCTCTGTCTCTCTCTCTGTCTCTGTCCATCTCTCTCTCTCTCTCTCTCCTCTCTCTCTCTCTCTGTCTCTCTCTGTCTCTGTCCGTCTCTCTCTCTCTCTTTCTCTCTGTCTCTGTCTGTTTTTCTCTATATGTCTCTATCTGTCTGTCTCTCTGTCTGTGTCTGTCTGTTTCTATCTGTCTTTCTCTGTCTTTGTCTCTCGTGTGCCGAAAATGCTTCATATTTTGAGACAAATTTCTTACAAAATTTCAGTTTCTGAGGCTGTGTGTCGTCTATATTATATCATAAACCATGTGAGTAATAAGAGACTTACCAGACTAACGGTGTACTATATACACACACACATTATCCAGTGCCCAGATGTGAGTTGTGCTTTCCCACATCAGTGCTGTAATTTCCTGCTGTTTTAAAACAGCTGTTTCTTTTCTTCTTTATTCAGACAGATTCAGAGGGAAGAACAAGCGCGAGCAGGCTGGAGACGAGTTATCACCTTCGTCTGCTCTGAGAAACACTGTGTGTGTGTGTGTCGGTGTGTGCGAGACGAGGGAACAACTCTTCACAAGAGCTCGAAAATAGCTTCCGGCACGAGAAAAAAGGGCATCCACACTGTCTGTCGGAGCGAGTGACGCCAATAATCACCTTCACTTTACAATCGGTTACGAGCTCTGAGAGACAGACAGACAGACGGAGTGTAAAGTCTTCTGCTCTTCAGTAAACCTTTCGTGTTTGACTTTTGTTTCTGTTCAGGTTCATATTCGAGATCTCTCATTTCTGTAGCTCCGCCTCTGAGGTCAAGGGCAGTTAAAGAGGGAAATAAAATAATGTTTATTGATTTGGGTGCAGCGGTGTGAGTGTATAATGGAGAGGTGGTGTGTGTGTGTGTGTGTGTGTGTGTGTCAGGTACAGTGTGGCAGTGGTGTGGCCAGCGCCCCCTGTGGCCTGTTTAGTATAAATAATTCAATAAAGATTGAACATATTTTTTGAAATGTGTTTTTCTCACTTTATGGGAATCAGAAATTGATTTCTTTGAAAGTTAAACAGTAGAAGGGTTCGCTGTGTATAAAACAGAAATCTCTGCTGTGAAGGTCGCAGATGCCCTCATTAAAACCGGGGGGTCGGGGTGTCTGGGTGTGAACACCACACAGGAACAGGAAGCCGAGGGGAAACAGAGAGCCGTCACTCGTCATTCTGCTGTTTCTTTAAACGTCTGTAATACCGCCGGTCTCTGTACCAGAGGGACGAGAGGAGCCGAGAGCTTCTGCCCAGGTGCTTAGCTTAGCTTAGCTTAGGTGTTGGTCCAGCTGTTCTGAGACATGAGGTTGGACCACCTTTTGCTGCTCTGTGCATGTGTGTGTGTGGGGGGGGGTCAGTGTTGAAGATTCCTGGTTTGTACAGTGGGTGATTTTGTGGAAGTGGCGGGGCGGGGGTGGGGGGGTTGCAGTCACACAGGGCGTGGCACGGGTCAGTCATGTCCAGTGTGAAGGCAGCCTCAGTCTCAGCACCTGGTTTTTATATAAGATTATAGATTTATAATGATTTATTATCACAGCTGAGGTGTGATGTGAATGTTGTTTATACCTGTAAGGGGCTCTCTGTGTGTGTGTTGTGTGTGTGTGTGTGTGTGTGTGTTGTGAGAGGTGACCCACGGCCACGTCACTTTGTTTTGCTTTGTATTTCTTTTCTCTGTGTTGCTGCTTTGGTCGTTACACTTGTTCGTCGTTCTCTCGCAAGAAAATAAAAAGCTAATTTGTTAAAAGTTCAGTGAAACAATTAATATTAATTTTCTCTCTTATTTTCCGAAAAGAAAAGCAGCGTTCAGGATATAATTATTTTATTTTTTTTACTCGGAGTTAATTCTCTCTCTCTCTCTCTCTCTCTCTCTCTCTCTCTCAGAAATCAGTTTCAGACCAGAAATAAAATTGTGTGTCTTCAGCAGTGGAAGCTCTCAGGAGTGTGTGTCCCTTGGGGGTGAGACAGACATGAAGAGAGAGAGAGAGAGACAGGAAGAATAAAGGCCATGAGACAGCAGCGGCGAGCTGAATAAATGAATGTTAATGTAATCGGAGAGTGGCAGGCGTGATGATGAGGCTGATTGTGGACAGGATTAGCGGACAGAGTGTGTGTGTGTGTGTGTGTGTGTGTGTGTGTGTGAGAGAGAGAGAGAGAGAGAGAGAGAGAGAGAGAGACTGGTGAGACAGATTCCATCTGCACACACAGGCCGAAAAAATGACAGAATAAACGTTGACACTGAATAGATGCAGAGGATAAACTGGCCGTATCTCGAATCACATAAAGTGCAGTGTTCAGTGTGTAGTGTACAGTGTAGTGTGTAGTGTTCAGTGTGTAGTGTACAGTGTAGTGTGTAGTGTTCAGTGTGTAGTGTACAGTGTAGTGTGTAGTGTTCAGGGGTGTGTACAGCTTAAGTGTGTAAGTAGTTCAGTGTGTAGTGTACAGGGTAAGGTGTAGTGTTCAGGTGTGTAGTGTTCAGGCTGTAGTGTACAGTAGTCGTGGTGTGTTAGTGTTTCAGTGTGTGTGTACAATGGCAATGTGTTAGTGTGTAGTGTTCAGTGTGTAGTTACAGTTGTAGTGTTGTCAGTGTTTCAGTGTGTAGTGTAGTGTGTAGTGTTCAGTGTGGTAATGTTCGCTGTAGTGTGTCGTGTAGTGTGTATGTTCAGTGTGTAGTAGTAAGTGTCAGTGTAGTAGTGTACAGTGTTAGTGATTTCAGTGTAGTGTGTAGTGTTTTCAGTGTTGTTCTTAGTGTTCAGTGTAGTGTGTAGTGTTTCAGTGCTGTTAGCTGTACAGTTGTAGCTGGTGTAGTGTCATGTGTTAGTGGTATCAGTGTAAGTGTGTAGTTTTCCAGTGCTGTAGTGTACAAGTGTAGTGTGTGTGTACGTGTTCAGTGGTATGTGTACGAGTGTTCAGTGTGTAGTGTTCATTGTGTAGTGTACAGTAGTAGTGACTGTAGAGTTCAGTGTGTAGTGTACAGTGTTAGTTGTGTAGTGTTCAGTGTGTACGTGTCAGTGTAGTGATTGGAGTGTTCCAGTGTTAGTGATACAGTGTAGTGTTAGTATGTTCGTGGTAGGTACATGTAAGTGTGTAGTGTTCAGTGCTGTAGATGTACAGTGTAGTGTTTGTAGTGTTCAGTGTGTAGTGTACCAGTTGTAGATTGGAGTGTCGTGCTTACGTTGACAGTGTAAGTAGCTTGTAGTGTGTCCAGTGTGTAGTGTACAGTGTATGTGTACGTGTCACGTTGATGTATGTACAGTGCTTCAGTGCTGTAGTTTCAGTGATGTAGTGTACAGCTGTAGTGTGTTGTCAGTAGTGAGTGTACAGTGTAGGTTATGTCCAGTGTTCGGATGTAGGTACAGCTGCTAGTGTGTAGGTGTTCAGTGTGTAGTTGTTACAGTGTAGTGTGTAGTGTTCAGTGTGTTAGTGTACCGAGTGTAAGTGTGTAGTTTCAGTGTGTAGTGTACAGTGTAGTGTGTAGTGTTCAGTGTGTAGTGTACAGTGTAGTGTGTAGTGTTCAGTGTGTAGTGTTCAGTGTAGTGTGTAGTGTTCAGTGTGTAGTGTACAGTGTTCAGTGTGTAGTGTTCAGTGTGTAGTGTACAGTGTAGTGTGTAGTGTTCAGTGTGTAGTGTACAGTGTAGTGTGTAGTGTTCAGTGTGTAGTGTACAGTGTAGTGTGTAGTGTTCAGTGTGTAGTGTTCAGTGTGTAGTGTACAGTGTGGTGTGTAGTGTTCAGTGTGTAGTGTACAATGGAGTGTTCAGTGTGTAGTGTTCAGTGTGTAGTGTACAGTGTAGTGTGTAGTGTTCAGTGTGTAGTGTAGTGTGTAGTGTTCAGTGTGTAGTGTTCAGTGTAGTGTGTCGTGTTCAGTGTGTAGTGTTCAGTGTGTAGTGTACAGTGTAGTGTGTAGTGTACAGTGTAGTGTGTAGTGTTCAGTGTGTAGTGTACAGTGTAGTGTGTCGTGTTCAGTGTGTAGTGTACAGTGTTCAGTGTGTAGTGTTCAGTGTGTAGTGTACAGTGTAGTGTGTCGTGTTCAGTGTGTAGTGTACAGTGTAGTGTGTCGTGTTCAGTGTGTAGTGTTCAGTGTAGTGTGTAGTGTTCAGTGTGTAGTGTTCAGTGTAGTGTGTCGTGTTCAGTGTGTAGTGTTCAGTGTGTAGTGTACAGTGTAGTGTGTAGTGTTCAGTGTTCATAAACATCACCACAAGTGCACTGTGTCCCGAACCAGACGTCTTATTCCCTATACACCATCAAAAGCGTAAAGATCTGTGGTGTCTGTAGAACCTGAGTAACATAAGCTGAGTCAAGAGACTAGAACAAATGACCAACGTCTCTCTCAGTAACGGCAGGAGGCGGCTCGGTCACCCACAGGATCACGGATGATTTGACACCAGCTGCCATAAGGATGTTGTATCAGGACTCAGAGTGCAGGAAACTGATCCAGAGAGCCGTAAGGGACGAACCCCACCCACCCACCCACTCACCCATCCGCATGTTGTTTGGCTTTATTTTGACACGCATGCAGCTCAGTGTCGCATCCCATTAATGCACTAGAGTTTTTCTACTCACCAGAAAACATCATAAGCACGATGAGCAGATACCTCCAGGACATGTACGTGTGCTTCGTCCTCATGAGGTTCTGCACTGACGGGCAGCAGCTTGAAGTGGGAATTGCAGTGGGCTTCTCCTTCTCCCCAACCTATTTGTAGCAGCCTCAAGGTCATCCTAATTGGATCTAGACAGGTGTTAGGAGAAGTTACCTGCTGGTTAGGAACAACCCTCTGCTCCCACTCCAGACTCCAGAGAAGGCGAGAAAGCGAGGATAAGGGTCACAGCTGAGGTTTCCTTTTGGGAAGGTGAACGGGGGTCACCTTTGAAGATCTCCTCCATGTAGATCAGCTTGTTTACAGACAGTTTCTTTTGAATTGTTTTCTATGGCTTTCCTTCCAAAGATGAACAAAAACCTGTGACGTGTCCAGTCACCGTGTGAGGACGCCTCATAGCGGTGGAGAAGATGGGCTCAGACATGAAGCTTCTCAGCTGAAGATCTCGTATATATCTTGTTGAGCTCATCAGGATGCTCAATTACAAATAATACATCATACCTCAATCAGGTGTTCATTACCCACAATCCCTTTCAGCACCTCCAAATCCCCTCATTCAAGTGACTCCACCTTCATTTGCATATTAGTACATTTTTATTAACAATAATATCAAGTGATTGTGTTCCTGACTGTTAATATTAGCAGTGATCAGAATGTTGAATATATTTAACTTCATTCTTCAATCTTCCACACAGCCGCGCCGCGGAGCTCTGCGCTCTGATTGGTCAGACGCTGTTGACTGGTGCTCTCGCTCTGATGCGTTATAGTGCATAGTAACCGCGCGGTCACAGGGACGTGTACAGCACGCGGAAAGCTGAAGTGTGATCTTCAGCTGAACACTGTGGTGTGAGATGTGGTACAAATACATCAACAACGACACAAGTGCACAGAAGCTTCATCATCTGAGTGTGTTTATTTTCACACACCTTTATTGATGCAGGTTTACAACAAAGTTTTTACGTTAATGTTTGCCGCGTGCTAATGATCCAAATGTTAACTGTTCAGTTCCGTAATCACATCAACAGTGTGGAGCGATGGACAGTGGAGGAGACGAGCAGTGACATCACGAGTGTTCCTTTAACACCGGGTGAGAGCCGGGGTCGCCGTGTCCCTGAACACACACGCCAGGTTATACAAATCTGTTGCACAGATTTCCAGTGTGATGATGTCACAACGTCAGAGGTATTGTGACTCGCTATGAGACAGAGACTTTGATCACATGGTCCCTGGGTTGACTTCATGACATCAAGTCACATGACTTGTAATTCAGTATTAATGAAAAATGTTCTAATCTTGTGTTATTCACATCACACTCTCAATAATATCTGACCGGCGTTCGCTGCACTCGGCTGAACAGGGTTTAATATTCAGTTTAATGGAGATTCATATTTTATCGACAGTTTGGTTCAGGATTCTGTTCCTCCTGTAATTTATAATCCATAACATTTTATACTGTAAATACAGTTTTATTAATGCAGCAAGGAAAGAAGACTATTATCATGGATTTTATGCATATTATAAATTATTTGATCATCTTCTGCACGTCTTATCTGTAACCCATTTACAGTGTGTATAGAGATATAATATTACTGTATACAGTTGTGTAGGAGTTCAGAGCGACTTTAAACACCTACAGGACGAGTCGTAACTGAAAACAAATGAACCATTTCCACCCTCCAGAGTTTATATCGATTTAGTTATAAACACACACACATTTATACACAGGCAGTAATTTACTGCTGAGGATTTTCACATCTGAACTCTGCTTACCCACAATCCCTTTCAACAATTGAGCATGGCAGACAATAAGACGAGTGTTCGAGCCTCACGCATTTGCATTTTATGATTTTCTTGAAAGCGTTCTGGAAGTCTTTGTTGAAGTAGGCGTAGATGACGGGGTTCAGGAGGGAGTTGGAGTAGCCGAGCCAGTTGATGACGTCTCCGAGCCAGTCGGGCATCGAGCATCGCGCCTTACAGAACGGCAGCACGAGCGCCACGATGAAGAACGGCAGCCAGCACAGGATGAACGTCCCCATGATGATGCCGAGCGTCTTCACCGCCCTGCGCTCCCGTGCCAGAGCCGCCTTTCTTTTCCTTTCCACGCTGCTCTTCCTGTTCCTTTGCTCGGACAGCGAGGTGTTCGAGAGCGGCAGCACGTGCCGTTTACAGTTTTCTGCTCTCAGTTCCATCGACTCTGCCTTGGGTTTTGTGGCTCCGTTTGAACTGATGCTCATGGTGATTTCGTCGTGGTCCGAGATTGTAGTCGACACTTTACGGCGCTTTCCAACATTTTTCCGAATCCGAAATCTGGCTGCTCTGAAAATGCGTCCGTAAAGCACGAGCATGAGGACGAGCGGCAGGTAGAAAGCGCCGAACGTGGAGTACACGGTGTAGGCTGGATCCTGGCTGATGGAGCACGCGTCGGGGTCTGCGCGGTCCTCGGGTTTCCTCCATCCCAACATTGGAGGGATGGAGATGGAGAATCCGACGATCCACGTGAGGCTGATTAACGCGGCGGCACGTTTCGGGGTCCGTTTGTTCACGTAGTCGACCGGGTCGGTGATGGTCCAATAACGGTCCAGTGCAATGGCACACAGGTGAAGGATGGAAGACGTGCAGCACAAAACATCCAGAGCGATGAACAGATCACAGATCTCCTGACCCAAAGTCCACTTGTCTAGGACCTGATAGAGAGCAGCCATGGGAAGCACCAGAACTGACACCATGAGGTCCGTGACCGCTAAGGAGCCAATTAAGTAATTAGCCACATTCTGGAGAGATCGCTCCAGCGCGATGGCGGCGATGACACACGTGTTTCCCAAAATGGCAAAGAGAATGAGCGCTCCGAGCAGCAGCGAGGTGATGAGCTGTGAGGTGAGAGTGGACCGAAGCTCTCCGAGTTCCTCTGTGATGTTCACGCTCACGTTCACGTCCGTCCTCTCCATGCTGCACTCACTCGTCTGAACTCCTCTCGCTCGGTGTGTGTGGACGCATGGCTGTGTGAGCGCTCGCACACTGACGCTCCCTCCACTCTGCTCAGTGCTCTGTGTGTGTGTGTGTGTGATTTATAGGCGGGAGGAGGAGGTGGAGGAGAGGAGGATTTTACACCCCACAGTGTCAGAGCTGTACATCACCTCCGTCTGTAACGGCTCCTGTTGCAGAGATTAATATCAGGCGAGTTTTACTCAGAGAAGCTTCGTGATTTACCTTCAACCTCAAACCTGTTAAAGCATTTACACACCGCTCAATACACACCTGCATCACCACACTCGGCGTGTTTACATCTGCACGGGTAATCTGATCAGGATCGCACGTCTGCAGCTATCCAATAACAACATCTGAATCAGATCATCTATTACACACTGTAGATTTATTTATACAGCACGTTACACACACGGAGGATCCACACCGCGCTGTGTAGAACAAACAGAAAAGACTGAAAATATTAATGATTTATGGGCAACTTTGGGGCATATTTATTGGTTTATTTATTTGTGTGTGTGTGTTTATAAAATAAACTGCAAAGAAACAAAATACAAATTAATGACATTTAATTAATTTATAATACTAAATACCAATATGTCTCCAAAGTAAATTCTGTGTTATTATTATTATTATTGTTGTTGTTGTTGTTGTTATTAGTAGTAATTAATATCTCGATAATTCTGAACAAACTTCACATTCACTCCTACCACACAGGATGCTACCAGTGTGTGAAAAGCTTAGAGCTCCCCCTGTAGGATCAGAGAAGGACTGCAACATTCCTCTCCCTTTTAAATGCATTTCAAACCAAACATAAAATTGTTTTTGGAGTTGGTGTGGTGGACGCGCGTGCACACACACACACACACACACACACACACATAGGAACATTCAAAGAACAGCTGTAGAGCAATGATGTCTTCACAAAAACAGTCTACATTCAACCCAATCGTATAAAAAGCAGTAAACAAAAATTAACGAAAGAAAGTAATCAGTGTGATGAGCCGTTAATTAAAAATATAGTCTGAGGTACAGTGTGTGTGTGTGTGTGTGTGTGTGTGTGTGTGTGTGTGTGTGCAGTTTTACAATGAAATGACCTGCTTAGTTTGTTGCACCTGCTTTACTTTTGACTTTTCCTACTTCCTCTTTATTTTTTTGGTCTAAACGTTGCTCTTTTACACAGAATCCTGAAAAAATATTTTCCTGTATTATAACTATTAACTATTATACAGATTCATTACACACAGACTGATATCAAGTGTTTATTTCTTTTCATTTTGATGATTATAGCTTACAGCTAATGAAAACCCAAAATTCAGTATCTCAGGAAATTACAATATTACTTAAGACCAATAAAAAAAATGAACACAGAAATATTGGACTACTAAAAGGTATGAACATGTACAGGACTCAGTATGCGGTTGTGGCTTCCTTTGCATGAATTACAGCAGCAATGCGGGCGTGGCATAAATACGATCACTGCGGGGGGGTTAAAGAAGCCCAGCTCTTCTGCGTTGTTGGGTCTGGTGTCTCGTATCTTCCTCTGCATACTCCACAGGGTCTCTATAGGGTTTAGGGTTTAGGTCAGTGTGTCTGTTGGCCAAACAAGCACAAGGTTACCATGTTACCATAAATCTCTAATCTATATAATAGACAAGTTACGAGTTCAAATTGTCTGGCAATCTGATGGACGAGTCTGGCTTTGGTGGTTCCGTGGAGAACGGCACTTGTCTGACTGCTTTGTGCCGAGTGTAAAGTTTGGTGGATTATTATGTAGGTTTGTTTTTCAGAAATTGGACTCGGCCCCTTAGTTCCAGTGAAAGGAACTCTTAATGCTTTAGCATATCAAGATATTTTGGACAATTTCCAACTTTGTGGGAACAGTTTGGGGACGGCCCCTTCCTGTTCCAGCATGACTGCGCACCGGTGCAAACGGCGCCGTCCATAAAGACACGGATGAGCGAGTTTGGTGTGGAAGAACTTGACTGAACTGCACAGAGTCCTGACCTCAACCCCATAGAACACCTTTGGGATAAATTTAGGGGCGGAGACTGCGAGCACACCTTCTTGTCCAACATCAGTGTCTGAACTGCGCTTCCGGAAGAACAGTCAAAAATGTTCATAAACTCACTCCTAAACCCTGTGGAAAGCCTTCGCAGAAGTGTTGAAGCTGTTATAGCTGCAAAGGGGGCGGGGCTAACATCATATTAAACCCTACGAATTAAGAAGTGGATGTTACTCAAGTTCATTTTCATTTGTGTGTGTGTGTGTGTGTGTGAAGGTGAGAGGAGGGGGGAAGGGGCACGGTGTGTCCAATGACGCGCATGTGCACAAAGTGCCGGCTGATACAGAGAGAGAAAATGGATCTTAAACCCGTCTAATGAGACTTTCTTTTGTTTTACACACGCGCACACACACACGTGTGTTATAATAAACAGTACACGCGTGCTGTACACAGACACATAGAAACACAAAATAAAAGATGTTTTACACACACGTGGTCACAGTGTTACAATAAACAGTACACGCGTGCACGGATGTTGATTATACCAGTGGGAGACGAGCACTAAGACCCAGCAGGGGAGACGATTACCCACAATTCCACAGCACAAGAGAGAGAAAAACCATTAGCTCAGTTGTGATCACGTGACACTTGTACAAGAAGCGCATGCATGATACATGATACTCGGCACCCGTAAACCAAGACTTGCTCTTTTTTTCAAGTCAGCATATATTAAATGTTTTTGCTCGTCTGGACGATTCGCAACCGCAGACTGATGCTGGCCGACACCCTCACGCCTTCACCCTCACGCCTTCACCCTCACGCCTTCACCCTCACGCCGTCACCCTCACGCCGTCACCCTCACTCCGTCACCCTCACGCCTTCACCCTCACGCCTTCACCCTCACTCCGAAACCCTCACGCCTTCACTCTCACTCCGACACCCTCACGCCTTCACCCTCACGCC
>QNUK01001212.1:46982-95217 GCA_013621035.1 Clarias magur
AAATTCAAATTCAAATTTTATTTGTCACATACACAGTCATACACAGTACGATATGCAGTGAAATGCTTATACGGCCGCTCCGTGACCTTAAATATTTTTTACAAAAGGAACCTATGAAACAGATTCCAACAAAGTTACAAAATATATATATATACATAAAATCTGAAGTAAGAAAAAATGTGCTCTTGTCAGAAGTGGGACGTGATGTAATATATTACGACTATAGTCTGTGAAAACTTGAGGTAGTTTTTTAATGAGATGAGGGGGGTGTGAAAAGAAGTCCTTGAAGTGTGCAAAATGTGCATATGTGCATATATGTGCAATGTGCATTGACATAATTGTCCGTTCTGTGTGTGCAAGAAAATGCAAAGGTGTTTAGTCCAGTGTGTTGGTTTGATTGAGAGACCGTATCGCCTGCGGGAAGAAGCTCCTTCTCAGTCTCTCTGTATTGGCCTTGAGGGAGCGGAAGCGCTTCCCAGACCGCAGCAGAGAGAACAGTCCATTGCTGGGGTGGCTGAGGTCCTTCATGATCTTCCTGGCCTTGGTCCAGCACCGCTTGCTGTAGACAGAGTGCAGGTCAGGGAGCTCGGTGTGGATGATGCGCTCAGCTGATCGCACCACCCTCTGTAAGGCTCGTCTGTCCTGCATGGTGCTGTTCCCGAACCAGGATGCGATGTTTCCCGTCAAGATGCTCTCTATGGTGCAGGAGTAAAAGTTCCTGAGCACCTTGGAGGGCAGTCTAAAGTCTCTCAGGCGTCTGAGGTGGTAGAGACGCTGTCGGGCCTTTTTCACCACGGTGTTGATGTGACAAGGACCATGATAGGTCCTGCGTGATGTGAACACCGAGGTACTTGGGCATTCACTCTCTCCACTGGGCTCTCGTTGATGACGGGGGTTCTGGTAGTTCCGTTCCTGCTTAGTGCTGAAGTCCACTATCAGCTCCTTTGTCTTACTGACATTTAGAAGGAGGTTGTTCCTCTGGCACCAGTTCTCCAGATTTCCAGTCTCCTTTAGCTAGGCCGTCTCGTCGTTGTCAGAGATCAGGCCCACCACGACGGTGCCGTCAGCAAACGTGATGATGGTGGTGGAGCTGGTAGTGGCCACACAGTCATGTGTGTACAGAGAGTACAGCAGGGGGCTCAGGACACAACCCTGTGGGGCTCCAGTGCTGAGAGTGAGAGGCTGAATGTGTCCACCCATCCTTACTACCTGTGGTCTCCCAGTTAGGAAATTAGAGATCACTATTTTGAGATGAGCTGAGTCCCAGGTGCTCCAGCTTGGTGAGGTGATGTGGAGGGATTATGGTGTTAAATGCTGAGCTGTAGTCGATGAAAAGCATTTTAACATAATTCCCCCTTCTAGTGTCTAGGTGAGTGAGTGTTGTGTGGAGGAGATGAGAGATGGCATCATCTGTGGAGCGGTTCGGGCGGTATGCAAACTGTAGTGGGTCCAGAGTGTCGGGTAGTGAAGAGATGATGAAGTCTCTGACCAGCCGTTCAAAGCACTTCATCACCCTGAAAGGGAGGAGCCAGAAGGAAACACAGACATGAGGGGGAACTGAGATGTAAAGCAACCAATCACCTCACCGTCAACAAACCTGAGTGAACAATGAGAGTGGGGAGGACAGCATCTAAACATAGCAGTTCACCAGAATACTCTACGTCCATGAGTCCCCCAGATCTGCTCCTTTACCTAAGGCTCATCTATTTACAAACATGCTGCGCTAAATAAATAGGTTTTTAGCCTAGACTTAAACACTGAGACTGTGTCTGAGTCCCGAACATTAATAGGAAGACTATTCCATAACTTTGGGGCTTTGTAAGAAAAAGCTCCGCCCCTGCTGTAGTTTTAATAATACGTGGTACTGACAGGCAGCCTGCATCCTTTGATCGAAGTAGGCGTGGCGGATCGTAAGACACTAACAGTTCACTCAAATACTGTGGCGCGAGACCATTTAGTGCTTTAAATGTCAAAAGTAGTATCTTAAAATCGATGCGAAATTTCACAGGGAGCCAATGCAGTGTAGATAAGATGGGGGTGATGTGCTCGTATCTTCTGGTTTTAGTGAGGACTCTCGCTGCTGCATTCTGGACTAACTGAAGCTTGTTTATACACCTAGTTGAACAACCAGACAGTAAGGCGTTACAATAGTCCAACCTAGAGGTGATAAAGCCATGAACTAGTTTTTCTGCATCATTTAGTGACAATATGTTTCTTATCTTGGCAATATTTCTAAGGTGAAAGAAAGCTATCCTGGTGATATTATCTACATGAGCTTCAAACGAAAGGCTGGAATCTATAATCACACCGAGGTCTTTTACTGTTGCAAAACTGTTACTGTTGATGGAACAGAAAGGCATCTAAAGTTACAGTCTGATCAGAAAGCTTACTTCTAGCTACTTGTGGTCCTATGACTAGAACTTCTGTCTTATCAGGATTAAGCAAGTTAACATCCAATCTCTTATGTCCTGCGCACATTGCTCTACATTAGTAACCTATTTTTTTTTTCATCTGGTTTTGCAGAGACGTATAACTGTGTGCCATCAGCATAACAATGAAAACTAATACCATGTTTACGAATTATGTTGCCCAGAGGAAGCATGTAAAGGGAAAAAGCAGTGGGCCTAAAACTGAGCCCTGTGGAACACCAAACTCCACTTGAGAACATGAGGAATGGTCACCATCTAAATCTACAAACTGATAACGATCAGTCAAGTAGGATCTGAGCCACAAGAGGGCAGTTCCCTTAATTCCAACTACCTTTTCTAATCTGTGAAGGAGAATACTATGATCAATGGTGTCAAAAGCTGCACTGAGGTCCAGTAACACAAGTATAGTGACGCAACCCTGATCAGAGGCCCATAGGAGGTCGTTTACTACTTTAACAAGTGCTGTCTCTGTGCTGTGATGAGGCCTAAATCCTGACTGATGCAGTTCATTTATGCTATTTCTGTGTAGATGTGAACATAGCTGCTGTGATACTACCTTTTCCAAAATCTTGGAGATAAACGGAAGGTTTGATATCGGCCTGTAATTAGAAAGCAGACGGGGGTCAAGGTCAGGTTTCTTGATTAGCGGTTTAATAACGGCTAATTTAAAGGATTTGGGGACATACCCACTACTGAGTGAACAGTTAATTACTTTCAACAGGGGTTCTATTATTGCTGGTACTATCTGCTTGAAAAAATGTGTCAGTATAGGATCTAATATACAGGTTGACGATTTTGAAGAAGAGATGAGTGAAATTAGTTCCCTCGCTTCAAGGGGAGTAAAGTGTTCTAAGTTCTGATGTGATGTGGTTAGATCATCTGAATTATTTAAATTGTCTGGTTTCAAAGCCTGAATTTTTGCCTAATATTTATGATTTTATTATTGAAAAAGTTCATGAAATCCTCACTACTGCATGATGATGTTGTGGAGATTTCTGCAGTGGTCTTGTTTTTAGTTAATTTAGCTACGGTATTAAATAAAAATCTCGGGTTGTTTTTGTTATTTTCTATTAGAGTGGAGAAATATGTTGATCTAGCATCACTGAGAGCTTTTTTATAGTTCAGGATGCTCTCCTTCCAAGCTATTTTGAATACTATCAATTTAGTTTGGCGCCATTTACGTTCAAATTTGCGAGCGGTTTGTTTTAAAGCACGTGTGTGGTCATTATACCAAGAAGCGAGTTTCTTATCTCTAATCATTTTCCTTTTAACTGGAGCGACATTATCTAAGCTATAACGAAGTGCTGACTCTAGATATTCATTCGCCTGTTCGAGTTCTGTGAAGTCAGATGGCGATCCAATCAAAGTAGATAATTCTGGGAGATTATTGATAAAGCTCTGTGCGGTATTTGATGTAAATGTACGTTTAATGTTTTAATGATCAGATTACTTGAATAACCTGAGTTACACTAATTGGGAGCTCTTTGTCCTTGGTGTGGGCGTTGTGTTAAAATCCAAGAGCAAAAAAGACGTGACACAATAACCATTGAATTAACAAAAATGTGTATTATACAAAAACTAAACCAAAAGGTGCACCGAAACAAAAGAAAAAGATAATATCTACAATAAATATATATACAAGAGTAAAGTGAGTGTGTGAAGTGAGTCCAAGGCCCGGTGTCTGTGTGTGGAAATGCGGGGGAATGGCTTGACCTCACAGGTTTGTAAACAATGTCCAGGAGCACGAGACTGGAGGGAGAGCTGTCCTGAGAAGGAGTCTGTCCGGAATAATCCAGCCGGAGACAGTCCTCCCAGGTCGAAACAGCTCTCGCTATAATTCTCCGTTTATTATGGCGACATAAACAGTCTGCTGATCACCCATATTTTTCTCTCCACCTCTCCCTTCTCCCGCCGTGAGCTTTTTAAAGGGGATCATGTGACCCCATCAGGTGAGTGGCTCCCTCTAGCGAGTCCGCCCTGACAGATCAAACACACTGGCTACATTTTCACTATGCAGGTGCAATTAAACAATTATTCATTTAGAATCAGAATCAGAAGAGTTTTATTGCCAGGTGCGCTTGCATGTACAAGGAATGTGTTTTAGTGACGGAGCTCCAGGACAAAACAAATAACAAGACAAAAACAGCACGACACAAAACAGGAGAGAGAGAAAAAAAATTACAACAAATGGAGTAGGATGGATTTTTTTGGGTTAACATCAAATGGAGTAGAGTGTGAGATACTTACAATAAGTTAAATAAATATCTGTGGTATTGTACATAATATATTTAATGCACAGTGAGAAGAATGTTTTAGCTGTTCATGTTTAGCCCCGCCCTTACAAAATGCTCCTTATATGTGGCTGCGCTACAATGTTCATTATTACTATGACATATTTTAATTCTGACCAGACAGAGGAAATCTGCAAATTCGCAGAGAAACTCCGAGTACGGCCCAGGGGGTCTGTAAATGATGATTAGCGGGATTGACTGAGCTGACTTTATGTTACTATAGAGAACTTCAAATGCATTAGATTTAAAACTGTGTTTTTGTACGAGAGACAGATTATGGTTATAAATAACTGCGACTCCTCCTCCTCTACCAGTTAGCCGAGGCTGGTGTATGTAGCTGTATCCAGGAGGACTCGCTTCATTTAGAGCCACATACTCGTCCTGTTTAATCCAGGTTTCTGTTAAACATAATATATCAAACTCCTGATCTGTGATAGTTTCATTAACAATAACTGCTTTAGATGCGAGAGATCTAATATTTAACAGTCCTAGCTTCAGATCAGAGGTGCTGGCTGCGCATTCAGTGTGATCTGAGTTTGTGGTCTCTATGTTAATTAAATTACTAAAACAGACTTTCTGAGTCTTTCTAAATGTATGTTTATGTTTATCTCGGGGAACAGACACAGTCTCAATCTGATGAACCACCACAGTGCCGCCTTAAATATCAGTTCGTGGAAAAGGCCAGTGACGAGGTCTTAATTTACATCAGATCGATCGGGATGCTATTTTATTGACTGCTACTGGCATATTCCATCCTGATCGTGTCTAACAGCTTATTATTTAAAGCACATTCATATAATGTTGCTCATTCACACTCAAGTTTCATCTGCCTGATTGCTGACGCGAGCACAGATTGGCCGGCCCCAAGCTCACCAAAGGAGGACAGTAGTAGTATAATTCTGAATTCATAGTTCCATCAGTGCTGGCAAGTCATCCTATTTTGTCCCAGATGCAGTAAACCAGGTGTAAATCATAATACTAATACCACCATGTTTCACAGACAAGATAATGGGGTTTTACTTCAATGGAGTGTTTTCATTTATTGTTCAGTAACGGTGGACTCAAACATTAACATGAAACAAAGTGAGATAAGCTTTTAGTTGCTGAGAAGTTAACACATGTTATTTTTTGACCTCTCAGCCTATTATACAAGTAGTCCTTGTTGGTGGAACACTGCCGGGGAAGGTGACAATTGTCCTGACCCTCCTCCATTTGGACACAATCTATCTGACTCTCCACTGGTGGAGTTTAAACTCTTCCATTGGCTGAAACAATGGATGTTTCACCACAGAAAAAAATCCATTGTTCCAGCCATGATACACACCCTCAAACATGTTTTAGAAAGATCCACATTTGATAGATTCCTGTTTCCTTTAAGTAAAACATGTTTTTAGCTTTATTCGGACGGGACTAGTTTTACTGGGGGACGTTAGAGACGTTTCTGTTTCACAGAGGTACTTTGTGATTTTAATCTCATCCGAATCTGCCATGTCTGTCTTTTTCTCACACGACCTCTGTTAAATTTCAGAGCAAATGACCTTCTGTCTTTCAGCAAACTCAGCGGTCCTCTGAGAAATCTAATCCCGTCCGAATGCCAATGTCTGTGTTTGCCCAAAATGTTTTTTTTTTTTCTGAAACGCATTTTCTTGTGTGTTTTGGTCAACGTGAACCACTGTACAATGTCTAGCGCGCCGGTATTCGAGTTTCTGCTTTGTACGCTCAAATAGAAATCCTCATCCTCAACACATGGTCTTGCGCAACGCCCACATGTAAAACACAGACACGCCCACCTCCATAATAATCACGGAGATATTAGTCCCGTCCGAACACATACATGAAATGACAGACGTCGGCTGAAAAAAATTCAAACTCAAACGTCCCCCAGTAAAACTAGTCCCGTCCGAATAGTGCTTTTCACTCACACCTGAGTCACTGTACTGATTGTAAACATCTGATTCTGATTTCACCTTCGGATTAACTGGATATCCCTGAGGCTCACATATTTCTGCCATACACAGCTGTGTTATTGGATAATTTTCCTAAATGAATAAATGACCAAGAAAACTATTTGTTTAATCAGGTTGCTTTATCTATTTTGATGACTTGCGTGAAAAAAGAAAATAGAAAAACTCTTAAACAAGCACCATTCTAGGTAGAAAAAATGATACATTTTATCAAAGACATTAGTACAGTGGAACCTTGGATTGCGTTTACAAGTGTTTCGCAAGACAAGCAAAGATTTTTAATCAAATTTGACTTGAAAAAACGAGCATGTCTTGGTTTACGAGTGCAGAGTTTCTTGACACCGACACACACACACACACACTCTCTCGCCTTTACACCCCCTCCCCGTCTTCACACAGACACACACACTCTGCTCTACACAGAAACTCTGCTCTGTCGCGATTCTTTTCAAAGGTAAGGTGCTGGTTAAAAAGCGAGGTGGGGGGAGGGAGGAGGAGTTTTACTGTGTAAGACGAGGTGAGGGAAGGGGCTAATTCCACACACACACACACACACACACACACACACACAAATGCACGGCGCCTGTGTGCACAAACAGAAACACTTATTTGTTGGGATTTATTTTTAATTTGTTTTAAAGGTAAAGTGCAGGTTAAGTTATTTTATTTTTATTTTATATATTATATTAATTATTTTTCTGTATTTATTTTTTTGGGCTGTGGAACAAATTATTTGTGTTTTCATTATTTCTTATGGGAAGATCACCTACATGGCCGATCCTACTTCTCTTGTCCCCTGCCAACTAGGACACAAAAATCCTGGGGCATTTACAGTCTTATGCAAACGTTTAAGCATTTGAAATTGGCATTTACTAATGACAGCTGTTGCCATGCATCAGATCTAACGAGCTGATTAAGGTCTGAAACCTTGTAAAAAGAATCTGAGACTCTGGAACTCTTAGGGTGCGTAAAACATTTGCACTGTGCCATAATAATGTTTTTATTTTTGTTCAATTTATGGCATAAGAAGTAACTGTGCATTACTGTTTGCTGAAAATATTGTGCATTTTTTCCATTTCCAAAAGAGACTGTGCTAACATCTTTTCTGTTAAAAAGATCTGTTATTTATCAAGGGGTGCCTAAACTTTTGCATGAGACTGTTCCTGAATCACAGCCAGAACAAGTGTAATATTTACCCTGGTGTGTGAACCACAGAATTGGATGCTGCAGAGATTTAGTTTGTTTTCCATGGAAACTGAATACGTTTCTACAGCTATCAACAACAGTTTATGCACATAAACTAACATCTTATTGTTTATTCACATCAATTGTTTCTACATTTCCCTTCTAGACTCAAATTTTCTAATCTGATAAAGGATAGCTGTAGTAGTTCTGTTCTCAGCTCAAACCCCTCCAGTCGGAGAGAAATGGACCTGAGTTATAGAGACCTGCAGGATTCAGGAGTGATTCTCCTCTCTGCTGGACTGAAGAATCCACACTGTACACTGGAGAAACTGAGGTCAGATCATTGCACCTAACAGGATCTAACTTCTGAGTCATTTCTACATTGGAAAATCGTAGAAAATAATAATTCATTTGATATATGGTCAGGTCAGTACAAACCAAGTCATGTTTCCCATCGTGCATGTGGTGTCCATAGGAAAAGCTGGTACTGGACATGGCTTAGAATTAAATATGAAATATAGAACTCATTAGAAGCATTAGAATTGTTAACATTAACAGTGTGCTGTTTTATTAGCAGCTCTGACAGTTCTCTGTCATAGTATCACACGCCATAATGACACAGACCCAGAAGCTCCCATCCACAGTCTCAACTACCAGTAACCTCATCTACACTGAGAATTTTGAGAGAGAATCTTGAGAATTGAGAGTTTTAGCCATTTTTGTACAAAGGCAGACATATTTGTTCCATTCTTTAACTGAAGCAGCTGATTCTAATTAGCGCAACTATTGGAGAAAACTGAAATTGGTGACATCACCTTTTCTATAATACATGGCATATGCTGTATTTAAACCTTTGGCCACACCTGTATACTGATGGTATTTTAGTTAGCAGGGTTAGGTGTAACTCATTACAAAGTTCGAGTACTTAAATTACTTTTTGGATGTAACGAGTAATCTAATGCCTTAGGTCTGCCATTTAAGTGCTCAGTAACTTCGTTATATTTTCAAAAATGTAATCCGTTATTCCTAATTGACATTTATGTAATCCGTGAGCCAGACAGCAGTGATTCCGTTAGTGTGTGTATGTGAAAGCTGTCCTACAAGCCCCTTCAGCTGACCACCTGAATGTACTGACTCACCAGAGTATCACATCTATGGAGCATTTCTTGCCATATTACAGGACATATTTGAGGAGTGTGGCAAGTGGTTATAGGAGCATGAGGAATCATTCTCACACATGAACCGAACACCACATTGTGTCATAAAAAGCTAAAGTTGATTTAACAAAATCTTAGGGTGTGTGACTTTCTTTTTGATGAAACAATGCATAATAATCTATAACTATCATTCATGTTTTTCATTAATTTGTGTTTATCACCAAGCTGCACTGCACTCCTTTGGCACTGGATTGTTATGTTTCATGGTCCGAATGCCTGTAGCATGTTTTTACATGATGCATGATGAGCACAATGAACTGCAGTGGACACAGTTGGATGGGTTAAACATCTATCTGTCTGTATTTTTACCTCTCAGGCTATGTTGGTGCAATATCTCAGAAGAAAGCTATAGAGCTCTGTCCTTGGTTCTCAGTTCAAACTCCTTCAGTCTGCGAGAACTGGATCTGAGTGGCAACAAACTGCAGTTATCAAAAATAAAACTGCTCTTTGCTGGACTGGACAATTATGACTGTAAACTGGAAACACTCAGGTAATGTAAATACTTTTAAGCAATTTAAAAAGTGGAAGACAATAACCCAGATAGCACACTGCTGAAGGGCCAACACTGGGCCAACGGCAGTGCATACGTTGGGCCAACGTTGGCATCAGTGGTTGGTCCAATGTCATTTTGCCCAATGTTGGTTCATTGCTGGGGCCTAAGATAGGTTGGCCCAATGTTGGTTCAGTCGATTATGGCCGGAAGTAAGAAAGTTGGAAGTTGGAAATTAAATTAGACTCTTTATCATCGGCAAATTGTTACAAGCTAAGAAAGTATATGTGACCATTATGATGATAAACTATAAAATAAACACACAGTACAAAAAAATTCTCTCAGCAAGGTGGATGAAAATAAATGCATACAAACAAAGCACCCATTGCCTCAGACTTTATATCAGGTGGCTCTGCATCTTCCTCATCATCGTTCACCATCAGCTTGGTGACTGTAGCTCAGCTGTTCTTTATTACCATCAACATCATCAACATTACAGCATCTTTGGAAAACTGTGACTCTAGTCTGTGTAAATACATCAGTAATTTAAGCATTGTACATTCAAATGAGCAGTGACAAGACAGTAGTGAAACAGGGACATTCCTGTGGAAGAGATGGGGAGTGAGTTGTTGACGTATTCAACCCAAGGGAGGAAGTGGTTCCAGGAAGCTGTACGTATTCTGAGAGACCATGCACCTTAATGACTTCTTGAGTTCCTCTATTCCTTCTCAGGTTCATCTGTTCCATTTAGCCATTAGTTTGGGGGTGGAACCCGGACAAGAGGCTGAGAGTCAGCCTTTTTGGCTTCCACAAAATGCCTTCCAGAATTGAGCAGAAAACTGAAGGCCCTGTCTGAAACAATGTTGACTGGAAGTCCGTGAATTCAGAAGACATGGTTGACCAGGAGTTTGGCTCCTGGGGGAAGCTTGGGTAGTGGGATGAAATGAGCAGCTTCAGAGAATTGGTCCACAATGATTAAGATGCAGACATTGATATCTGACGGAGGTAGTTTGGTAACAAAATAATTTGAGATGTGAGAGGTTACTAGGTTAATAGCTAAGTGTCATTAGGATCGGAGGGAACGTGGTGCAGTGCGTGGTGTGATTTGAGGGAAAGGAGAGAATAAGTTGGGTGTAATCTACATTACAATTCCTTTCAAGAATTTTGGAAATAAAAGAGAGAAACGATACTGGGCGATAGTTGTCCAGTTGTTAAAGTTGAAGTTTTTGAACTTCTGATGGGTCCAGACAGGGTTTATGGAGGATGGGAATAACCATTGCCTTCTTAAAAGCAGCAGAAACATGACCAGTTGATATGAAATAGTTGATGATGGTTGTGGTGAAGGGAAGGAGGTCTCGTGAGATGGCCTGGAGCATTGTGGAAGGGATTCAGTCTGATGAACAGGTGATGGGGTTAGATGACAAGATGAGCTGCTGAATCTCAACAGATGACAGGTTGGAGAATTCCGCTAAGCGAGGTAAGGGAAGGTCCTGAAGTTCTGCTGTAGGAGTTTGGTTGGGAGCAAAGAGTAAAGTTTGTCTTTGGTAGATCTCTGAGACAGAATGGCCCCTCTCAAAAGCATCCACCTCTACAACAAACTGGAGGGAGTGGTCAGGGAAAGTAAGGATCGGTGACGTGGTGAAGTGGCACTTAAGTTCATTGACGGCCTTGTGTTCCTTTTTGGAGCATGAGAAAATCAAGATGTCAAGCAAAGACAAAGACATTGAATCATCAGGAGGGGGTAGTGGTTCTTGATCATATTCAGACCACTATAATCAATGCAGGCTTTGAGGGACTTATTCCATTTCTCCACAAAGAAGAATCCTGCCCCTGCAGGTGAGGAGGATGGATATATTGCTCCATGGCCCCTCTCTCCAGGCAAGAAAGGGAGTGGAGTTGCCCCTTGGTTGGGGAGGTACCTGGGAGGTGGTCAATAGGACAATCATAGATGTAGTGAGGTAAAGACCTGTCAATGGTCATGGTAATTAGTGGGCACTTTGGCTAGATTGGGAATCTCCTCTTATGACATGGACAGGGTCTGACCTGTGGTGGCGAAGAGTAGACATGAAAAGAGACAAATGGGACTAAAATCAAGGATGCTCCTTTTCAGCCAATGAATAAAAGGGTTATGCAGTTTCTGCCATGGAAGGCTCAGAAGAATGGGTGTGTGAGCATTTTGGACAGTGATGAAGGTGATGGCCTGAACAATAAAAGGTTGACACAGGCATGTGGTTGGAATCTTGAAATAGGAGATAGTGGAGGAAGAGATAAGGTTTTGGTCAGCCCCAGAGTCCACTAAGGGGTGAGTAACATAGGATTGGTTGTTATGAGTCAAGGTTAAGGTGAAACATGATCACTGGTCCGAGGAAAAAGTAGGTGCAAGGCCCCCCTGCATCCTCAGAACTACTGGGGGACCCGTCCTTTTAGAGGGCAGGCCTGTCTGACCACAGTAAAAGCAGGCGCAGTCGTCTCTTTGGTGCTGACAGTCCTTTGGTGAAATATGTGCATGGCCTATCTGCATGGGTGTGGGGGATGACTCAGGAGTGACCAAGATGGGAGCCGCAGTGCACGGTCACGGTCGGCCCGCAAGCTCGTCCTTAATTGAGTCTGAGAGCCCGATGAATCTTTTCGTCCCAGCCACTGGAGGGAGACAGGGTCTGAAAATCTATAGCAAAATCAGAGACAGAACAGAATGGAGAGCAATGATAAAAGTAGGGATACAGCAAAACTAAAATATACATTATCATTCTAACAGATATCTATTCTTTTGTCTCCCAGGTTAGTTGCAATCTGAAAGAAATATAAGTGACCTTGGATCATTCAGTGGGAAATGATGTAGCCTGCAGAGGGAGCACTGAGACAGAAAGGAGGATGGATTCCCATCATAGGTAGATAGGGCGAGAAAGCATTATGAACAGTGTGCATTGGAAGGGGAGACAGAGGAATGGGAGCTGGGGGCAGTTATATTTGGAGTTTATTTGTAATCTGGTTGATTTCCTTTCAGTGAGTGCCTAGGAGGGCTCCTTGGCTTTCTAATGCCCCCCCTTAGTCTTGCCACCTCTGCTGGATCCATTTTTGGCCAGATTATACTGTTAGGGCTCAGAGAGGTTGTGATGGTTTTGAGAAGGCAAAAGCACAGAGCCAGCTCGAGTTGAGCATGCTTTGTGATGAGAGACAGTGTGCGCAGTAGGAGACTTGCAGGATAAGGAAGTGCAGAGAGCTCTGCAATGAAAGCCAGGGTGGGCAGAAGGAGTTTGAGCAGGTTAGTGACTGATCTCTGAGGATCATAAGCAAGGTTCGAAGTTGGGGAGAAGAGAGAGAGAGTCCATGATCCAATTCCGAAGTCAGTAATCAGTTCCAGAGGTTGGTAACAGAAAGGTCCTTGAGAGCGAGAATACATGAGACAAGAAAGAGAAATAGCACTGGAATATTGGGCATGGAAGGCACACAATAATCTGGCAATGAGGTGTTAAATAGGGAGGAGAGGTGAATATTGATTGAGCACAGGTGTGCAGAGAATGAGGTGGTGGAAAGGAAGGAGCAGGGTGAATCATGGAACAGGCATGTGCAAGTTATCATAGCGGGGCTGTGGCCCTATACACAGGAGTCTGTCATGACGCAGAGAGCGGGTCATGACAGACTCCTGTGTATTGTGGTCAGAAGATCTACAGCGCTCTTCAAGGCGAGTGGCACTCAATGGTCTGCTAGGAAATGTGTTATTTTCTTATGAGTATATGCCCTCAAGTCCTCTCCTAAGTGCACAACAAGCTTTTCAAAGAGCACACGCAGCCATTAGGGCATTGGAATTTTTGGACAAGTACAACTGGAACATTGGAAAGTACAACTCGTTGGACTTGAAAAAAAGCAGAACTTTAAAAAGCTGGCTGATAATTGTTGTAAACACATCACACCTACCTGTGCAGCTAGTGTGCATGTACAATTTCTGTTGTACTCCAGGAGAGCTGTTGTCAGTCTCAAGATCATTATTAAAAGCCCCATGATGCTATAGCATTAGGGATCAGACTGTGAGACTTATGTTGGTGTTGCCACTTGGTGTCTGACATCATCTCCCATTTACACACCACCACTGGCAACAACATCTGGTCCAGTTCTCATACTTTGCTCCTTACTCCTTTTCCATCCCATCTGTGAAAAAACAGGCCATGTCTGGTGCTAACTTTTATAACACTGATCCCCACAGCACATGAGACCATACAAGTTGTTATTAAATGAAGGACATATAGCTGAGTATACAAGGAGGGATACTCAGCAAAACTAAAATATACAAAACCTTTCTAACAGATATCTATTCTTTTGTCTCCCAGGTTGTGTTGTTGCAATCTGAAAGAGGAAAGCTGTAGAGTTCTGTTCTCAGTTCTCAGCTCAAACTCCACCAGACTGAGAGAACTGGACCTGACAAACAATGACCTGCACGACTCAGGAATCAAGCTGCTTTCTGCTGGACTGGAGAATCCACACTGTACACTAGAGATACTGAGGTCAGATAATCACTTTATAATAGATTTCTAAAAAATAATGAACATTTTCTCTGCGTATGTCATCAGGCTGTTTTAAACCTGAATGCATACTTCTGGAGGAATATCTTTCCAGCTCTGTCATATATACTAAGTTGGAATCTTGAACCAGACCCCCCACTTGCTCTTTTTAGCTAAATGTCGATTATTGTCTTTTGCATCCCTCCTGGTCAGATGTTAACTCTTATTTAAGTGGAAGGATGTCACATCACCCTCTCACGCCCAGTGGCTACTGTTTGTCCAGTAGTTTGTCCTGTTTGTATCTGTAATTCAGACTTGAAACAGGTGTGGAGGCGCTTCCCACGCTTTTTTTTTAAATATAAATTTATAGTTTGATGCTGTTCTTATTTGATTGGTTGGGTTTTCATCTATGTACATTTTTGCATACAAAACCCAGACTTCCAGGTCCATGTTTTTGTTTCTTTCATTTCTTTCTTTAAATATGCCTGGTGTCTAGCCTTTCTTAGACATGTAAGGCTGGCTTCAAGTTAGGGATGGGTGGGGTGAGGGGTTTAAGGGTTTATATGGGGTTTATGAACACAGATTGTACAAGTGTGCATTGAAACACTACTACCTTGTTGTCCCAGTTTAAAATCAACAAAAGTATTGTTGAAGAAAACTGAACACATTTCCATATATTGCTACTATCTTTAGTAGGTACTTTATCCATGTCAGTGAAGGGATGGGGACACTGGGTGTGAGGTGGGCATAACCCTAGGTGGGGTGGTAGTGCTCTGCAACACTAGTATATTATGGGTGTCTAGTGTAAGAAGATGGATGGCACTTTCATCCAATGCCCACCTTTGATGTTGCAAGAGCACCAGTTCAAATACATGTATTTGTATCTCGGAATAATCTTATCCTGTCTTGGACGAAGCACACGTTAGGCGTCATCCTCCCCATTTGATAGCTGTTGTGTGATAGGGAACAGGCAGGTGACCACATTAGGGAGAATAATCAGGAAAAACTGATGTAATGTATAGGTTTTGATACTTTAATTTGTTCTACTTTTGCAGGTGTATGTGCAGTCTGTTATATTATATATTAATATATATGACCATTTCTTCTCCAGGCTGTGTTTGTGTAATCTGACAGATGAAAGCTGTAGAGTTTTGTCCTCAGTTCTCAGCTCAAATTCCTCAAGTCTGAGAGAACTGGACCTGAGTAACAACAAACTGCAGGATTCAGGAGTGAGGCTGCTCTCTGCTGGACTGGAGAATCCTCACTGTAGATTGGAGAAACTGGGGTGAGTTTATATAAATCATATATTTCTGATTATACAAAGTCTGCAAATGTATGCTGTGTGTAGATATGTGTAAAATTCATAATGGAGGTATGTAAATGTTAGCATCAGTGATGAGTGTATTGTGATTTTAGCTGATTGGTAAGATTTTTTAGCTGGAGTGTCACAGGACGTTTGCTGGGTCAGTATGATGACTGATGGCTGGTAGCTTTCTGGTATTAAGAATTCGCTGTGGGTAAGAAACCAGTGTATAAAACATCTTTAAGGGAATAAGTACCTCAAATCTTAGTGTGGCAGTGAACTTTCCTATTGCTGACAAAATAAAGTGGACCTCATTAGATGATCATGTGGATCAGAATTGTGGACTGGGGACCACATGGCATTAAAATAAAATAACACGTTATCTCAGGGTGGCCCATTGTGAAGTTCCCCGCACATATATACTGTAGCTGGAGATAGTCCTATGGGGAGGCTTCATGTAGCTACTTCACTCAGCTACCACCTTTCCTCTACCTTCATCAAGACACTGCCTCACCCACAACAAAAAACATCTACTGTGAGTCTCTTCAGATAAATGAGGACAACAAACCAATAATGTCATTCTAGTCCTCAGACCCTCAACCAGCAAGTAAACCTAACTGGACTGCAGACAAGTGTGTGCTAGACAATGTAGCCAGTTAAACTATGTTTCCTCCGATAGTTCTGCTCCCAGGAGTCCTGGCAAGGGTCCGTCAACAGGGTTTGCGCCTCTTATTGATAGCGCCCCAATGGCTGACCAGAGTGTGGTTCTCGGATGTAATATCTCTCCTCGACGGCTCACCCTGGGTGAGTCCAATGAGGAGGGATCTTCTGTCTCAGGCGCAGGAGACAATATTTCATCACCGGCCCGAGTTCTGGAACCTTCACGTTTGGCCCCTGAAGGGGACCAACTAAGAGATGCTGGTCTTCCAGCCAGCATAATTGAAACCATTCTAAGTGCCAGGGCTCCCTCCACTAGAAGAACGTATGTCCTCAAATGGAGTGTATTTGAAAGTTGGTGCATGGCAAGACATGTAGACCCAGTCTACTGCCAGATTTCAGTGCTGGAGTTTCTGCAAGAAAAGTTGTCCTCTGGCTTATGCCCTAGTACTCTCAAAACATACATAGCCGCTATTTCGGCAAGCTCTGACCAATGGGGTTTCTGTGGGAAAGCACCATTTAGTTGCCCATTTTATTCATGGAGCTAAACGGTTGGGGCGCCCACTAGAGTGATGGTCCCTTCGTGGGACTTAGCTATTGTGCTCGAAGGCCTGGTTGACACCCCTTTCGAAACACTAGAGTCAGCGCCTGTCAGGCTTCTGTCTCTTAAGATGGTTTTTCTTATGGCTATTACTTCTTTGAAGAGGATTGGGGATCTGCAGGCTCTGTCATTCTCCCCATCCTGCCTAGACTTTGCCCCTGGGCTAGTCAAAGCTATTCTGCATCCTCACCCGAACTATCTTCCCAAGGTTCCATTCTCGAGCATGCACCCAGTCGTTCTCGAAGCCTTCTGTCCTCCACCATTTACAGCTCCGGAGCAGGAAAGACCTCACTTACTGTGTCCAGTATGTGCTCTTCAGATTTACGTCCACCGCACTAGCCAGTGGCGTAAGTCAGAGCAGCTTTTCATTTGCCATGGGGGCTGCAATCGGGGGACGGGCGCCACTAGACAGATGTTGTCACACTGGGTGAGAGATGCTATTGCCCTAGCCTATGAGGCGCATGGTCACACTTCGACTCTGGGAATCAGTGCTCATTCAACCAGAGGGATTGCCTCATCAATTGCTCTGGCAAGAGGCGTCCCCTTGCAGCAGGTGTGTGATGCGGCAGGCTGGTCCTCTCTGCACACATTTGTTAGATTTGATAGTCTGGATGTCAATGCTTCTTCGGGCTCGCGGATCCTCGAGTCAGCATCCCAGAGCTAGGTATTCTCGTTCCCATAGCGTTTTCACACAGCATCGAGTTGCAGCATCGATTGCAACTCAGCGCAGCTAAATTGCTGGCTTTTTAAAACGTGTTCTTGAGAACAAATTGCCATCTAGTGGTGGCACCAGGTAAATTAATAAATAGGGCTTGAATGTGCGCGTTTACTGTAAAATCTTGACACGCCTTTCTGGCAGGAGAGGGAGGGGTGATCACACCGTCCAAAGGATGGTTTTCTCTCTCTCTCTCTGTCTCTCTCTATGGAGCTGCACATGCCATTCCTGAGCTGCCATTGATCCAGACCCCTCTGTCCTCTGGACCTGTCTGACTCCTCCTGGTGTCCCGCTTCTGGTTGGAGATCTCGTCACATGGATGCACCGTGAGGTCTGTTTGTGATGCTCGTGGTGACTGGGGATGGTTCCACTCTACCATGAAGACGGTCCTACCCTTGGTTGATGCAGACAGCTGTTCTCTGAGAACTAGTGACTGCAGTTGCTCAATAGTTCAGGACTGGATTTTCCTACAATTTTGTACCTGAGCCTCCAATAATGAACTGGACTCCATATGAACTTAAACACATCTCCTTTTATACTGAACTTCCAGCCTCCTAACTAACACACAGTATGAGTGCAGATCAATCCCTGCTATCCATTATCACCCAAATGAGGATGGGTTCCTTGTTGATCGTGGCTCCTCTCAAGGTTTCTTCCTATTGCCTTCTCAGAAAGTCTTTTTCTCAGCGATGTTGTCCTCGGCTTGCTCATCAGGGACCATCTGATCATTTTAATTCATACATATTTTCTAACACATTTTATACACATTTCCATAATTTTCTTTTGAATCTCTAAAACTGCTTTGTGACAATAACCATTGCTAAAAGTAATTATTATTGTTATTGTTTTTGTGAATTGAAATTAATTTTCATAATTCATACACTCAAATTCAAGCATAAAATTAGGCAAATGTATTTTGTATAAAAGGCAGTGTGTTTTTATTTAAATCAACAGTTAAAACATGTTCTGATGTGTAATAATTTCTTTAACAGATTGTATGGTTGCTGTCTCACAGAGGAAAGCTGTAGAGCTCTGTCCTCAGTTCTCAGCTCAAAGTCCTCCAGACTGAGAGAACTTAACCTGACTGATAATAAATTACAGGATTCAGGAGTGAAGCTGCTCTCTGCTGGACTGGAGAATCCACACTGTACACTGGAGATACTGAGGTCAGATCATCATGCTCTCATACTCAATACTGTATTTAAACAATCAGATACACATCTGTGCATTTAAAGAGAACACAAAATGAAAAATGTCAATAAGGCCTGAGCTTTACAGCCCCGGATAGCTAGCTGTAAACTGTGATGGAAGTGGCAATAATAAAACAGGAAGTAGCAAGACAGATTTACAGCCCACTGTGATGGAGAATCAGCCTCGCTCTCCTGAGTTGTGGCAAATCTTCCACACTGAGATAGTCTATCATGAATTTAAATAAATTTAACAAAAATATATTGTAAAAAAAAAAAAATGAAAGAAAAAATATATTATAAAAATTGTCAACTTAGACACAAGCTTTGATGTTGAAGTATATTGGGTCATTTATTGTACCACAGAGCATTGTTTATATAATAAGAACAGATGGATTTAAATAAATACATTTTGATAAAATAATTAAAATTCCATTATATCATGAGCAAAATGAATAAAAATAAACTTACTTGTGCAGGCAGCATGGTGGTGTAGTGGATAGCATTGTGACCTTGAGCCTCCAAGGTCAAGAGTTCGATTCCCACTTTGGGTCTGTATGGGTGGAGTGTGCGTGTTCTCCCACAGCCAAAAGACATGCAGGTTGGCACTCCCAAATTACCCATAAGGTGTGCAGTGGTTTAAATAGAGCTTTCTAAATCATTTCATGTAAGACTAAAAGATCTAGTATCTTGTGGTTCACACCGAAACTTTCACCTTAAAACTATTTATTTGCTATACTGTGCTAACTGTGAAATCCTGGATTGAGCAAAAATGGTTATATTAAACTGTTTTCTAAGGCGTACATACAGTATATTATATATATATGTTATTATTTCTCTTCCAGATTGTGCTTGTGTGATCTCTTAGAGGAGAGCTGTAGAGTTCTGTCCTCAGTTCTCCGTTCCTCCAGGCTGAGAGAACTGAATCTGTGGGACAATAACCTGCAGGATTCTGGGGTGAAGCTGCTCTCTGCTGGACTGGAGAGTCCACACTGTACACTGGAGATACTGGAGTGAGATCAATATTATCTTTTAATACAGATCAGAGCAGAAGGCCATAATGTTATCTAGATCCATTTAAAATGAATATAAACTATGGTGTTCAATTCAAACCATGACTTTTGATGGTGCTATAAAAACTTCCCTTATTTCTCTATACAATCCCCTGCTACACTAGACTAATGCACTTATTCCAGCATTTCACTTGGGAGACTATTTGGACACCATCAAGGCGGAGATGTTTCTCAGTACTCCGGAGGCATGATCAGAGTGCCTGCCTCAAGTATGAAATGCTGGCCTCCCATTCTTTAAAGGCCCAAACATGTGGAAATGGCTTGAGGCGAGGTCAAGACCCTAAGGGGATATGACAATAAGTCCCAGCTGAGTTCCTGTAATGTGCTAGTGGTGTTCGGGAATGATTGTGTATAGTTCGAAGTGTATAGTTTCCTCAAGTTGGTGACAAGTTATCTGTTGATTTCACATTATTCTGCTTGAAATTTTCTGTAAACATTAATCTTTTTTACACCCTAATTTACCAGAAGTTTCATCCCAATTTCTAACCCAATCAGGAGAAGTAGAATATTAACTTTTAAGACTATTAACTGCTGCATTCTGGACTAACTGAAGCTTGTTTATACACCTAGTTGAACAACCAGACAGTAAGGCGTTACAATAGTCCAACCTAGAGGTGATAAAAGCATCAACTAGTTTTTCTGCATCATTTAGTGACAATATGTTTCTTATCTTGGCAATATTTCTAAGGTGAAAGAAAGCTATCCTGGTGATATTATCTACATGAGCTTCAAACGAAAGGCTGGAATCTATAATCACACCGAGGTCTTTAACTGTTGCACTTGATGGAACAGAAAGGCATCTAAAGTTACAGTCTGATCAGAAAGCTTACTTCTAGCTACTTGTGGTCCTATGACTAGAACTTCTGTCTTATCAGGACACACTGCTTAACTTTAATAGGCAAGGTTTGATATGAGCATAGCTGCTGTGATACTACCTTTTCCAGAATCTTGGAGATAAACGGAAGGTTTGATATCGGCCTGTAATTAGAAAGCAGACAGGGGTCAAGGTCAGGTTTCTTGATTAGCGGTTTAATAACGGCTAATTTAAAGGATTTGGGGACGTACCCACTACTGAGTGAACAGTTAATTACTTTCAACAGGGGTTCTGTTATTGCTGGTACTATCTGCTTGAGAAAATGTGTCGGTATAGGATCTAATATACAGGTTGACGATTTTGAAGAAGAGATGAGTGAAATTAGTTCCCTCGCTTCAAGGGGAGTAAAGTGTTCTAAGTTCTGATGTGATGTGGTTAGATCATCTGAATTATTTAAATTGTCTGGTTTCAAAGCCTGAATTTTTTGCCTAATATTTATGATTTTATTATTGAAAAAGTTCATGAAATCCTCACTACTGCATGATGATGTTGTGGAGATTTCTGCAGTGGTCTTGTTTTTAGTTAATTTAGCTACGGTATTAAATAAAAATCTCGGCTTGTTTTTGTTATTTTCTATTAGAGTGGAGAGATACGTTGATCTAGCATCACTGAGAGCTTTTTTATACTTCAGGATGCTCTCCTTCCAAGCTATTTTGAATACTAACAATTTAGTTTGGCGCCATTTACGTTCAAATTTTCAAGCGGTACGATAGTCAGATTAGTACAGAAGGACTCGCTTCATTTAGAGCCACATACTCGTCCTGTTTAATCCAGGTTTCTGTTAAACATAATATGTCAAGCTCCTGATCTGTGATAGTTTCATTAACAATAACTGCTTTAGATGCGAGAGATCTAATATTTAACAGTCCTAGCTTCAGATCAGAGGTGCGGCTGCGCATTCAGTGTGATCTGAGTTTGTGGTGTCTATGTTAATTAAATTACTAAAACAGACTTTCTGAGTCTTTCTAAATGTATGTTTATGTTTATCTCGGGGAACAGACACAGTCTCAATCTGATGAACCCTGAGTGACGACTCTATGCAGCTAGCAGACGGTTGGTTTAGCCTGTCTGTCTGCTCCCTGGCCTTGGCTCTGGATTGTCACCGATTAACTAGGCCTCTTCTGAGACTATGTGCTATACTACAAGAAATGAGAGCAGCACCTTCCCGAGTGGGATGGACACCGTCCCGCCCTAACAGGCCAGTTTTGCCCTCAAAAGTCTTCCAATTGTCAATGAAGCCCACGTTGTTTTCGGAGCACCACCTGGACATCCAGCGGTTCAGCGACCATAACCTGCTGTAAGCTATGTCGCCACGTCTCATTGGGATGGGACCAGAGCAAACTACTTCTTCAGACATCGCCTTCGCTATTTTAAACACCTCTGTAAAGTTACTCTTAATAGTAATGAGGATGGGTTCCCTGTTGAGTCCGGTTCCTCTCAAGGTTGTTTCCTATTACCATCTCAGGGAGTTTTTCCTTGCCACTGTCACCATTGTCCTCGGGTTGCTCATCAGGGACAGTCTTATCATTTTGATTCACACACGTTCACATCTCATACACACCTAAATAATTCTTTTGATTGTGTAAAGCTGCTTTGCGACAATGTCAATTGCTAAAAGTGCTATACAAATAAAATTGAATTGAATATTATAAATTATTCTCTATTTCTGTCTGCAGACTCACACGGTGCAATATCACAGAAGAAGGTTGTACTGCTTTGGCTTCAGCTCTGAGGTCAAACGCCTCATCACACCTGAGAGAGCTGAACCTGGACTACAATAAACCAGGAGAATCAGGAGTGAAGCTGCTCTCTGATCTACAGAAGGATCCACACTGTACACTGGAGACACTACAGTAAGTAATTATTGGGTGATTATATTGTAGTTTGTATCAATGCACCACACACTCTTAGTTGGAGCAAGCAAGCCAGTCTCACACCGACTCCAGCGGGTCTAGCAGCCATGCATGTGCAACCCAAGCAGAATATGATTTGTCCTGCTGGAAATTCCAGGGATGTCTCAGAAAAGGACGATGTTTGGGTGGCAGCATACAGTATGTTGGCCAGAAATTTTAACATATTGTTCTGCACTAATGGTGCCCTCACAGATACGCAGTTTACTCCTGCCACCGGCATTGGCACAGCCCCGAACCATAACTGATGCTGGCTCTAACCCCTTGTGCTGATGTACAAGCTTGGGTGACCCTCTCTGCTCTCCTCAGTGTTACTGCTGCTGCATGCATAGATGATGCATTTAGGTTCTTAACACAGTTGCCTCTGCTGCATGCTCAGTGTTTAATGATGTTAAAACATAAGCACATAAAGCGGTAAGCGGGTGGGCGGAGCCTCATGACTGATTGCAGTGAGCAGCAGAGGGAGTGAGTGACAGCGGGGCTGCGCAGATCCTCTACTCCTGCGACATGCTCTGTGCCTAAACACTGCTAGAGCCTGGACATTGTGCCTGTTCAAACCTGGCTTAGTCTGCATTTCCTCCTTAAAGTGTCAGAGGAAAAGCAGCAGACTTCAGTGTGCGAGACCAACTGTTAATATTTGAATATGCTGTGTTTATTTTCCCGCCACAGTGACAGTAAACTGAGCAAAATCACTGCATTCGCGCGTAAAGAAATTCAAATATTGCGGCATGCACGCGAATGCTCAGTGTTAAACAAATAAATCTCAACTTTCCTTTCACACCAGACTTTAAGTATCTGTATTAACTCTGCTTTAGCTGAGCAGTTTGCTTGTCGGAACAAACTTGCCTACAGGACTTACCTGATGCTAGGTACAGTATCAAGCACAGCGGTGACCAGATTCATAAAAGTAACTTGCACCCTATAAAGCTGTGTATGCATGACGACTCTTGTTTCCATAAACTTTTTTGTCAACTCGTCTGACCAGTAAACCCGTTTCCAGTGTGTCCGTGTCCAGCAGATGAGCCCAAGCGCAGACACGCGTGTGTTTGACCGCTGGACAGCAGCTTTCTTAAGCCTTAAGTTGCGAGTGTAAATGCAGTGATGAATGGCGTTAATGAACAGTTACCGGAGTCTTCCCAAGTCCACATCATGATCGCCGCTGCAGAATCAGGACAGTGATGTCTGTGAGATCTTTAAGAGTTAAGCATTAAAAAGTAGTTTTCAGTCCTCACCATTGCACAGTGAGATTTGATGGGTTTCCTAGAATTTCCTGATGACATTTTGGACAAACGTACAGTAGTGTAATGATGTCCTGAAAGATTGCATCATTTGCTGCTGCATCTTTGGGCGAATTGCTGAGCATCGCCCCATCCTCACTCTAGATGGTCTCAGCCTTTCTTTAAAACTCCTTGTACACTATGACATTATTGGTTCAAATGGTTAATGCTGTGGGTGTTAACAGTTTGATTTGCAAAATGCAGTAAACACCTTTTTATATGTTTGCTCCAAGTTGTCTGTAAACACCTTTTTTAAAATCATCATACATTTACCTTTAACCTTTAAACTAGAACTGGTTTTGCTGTTTTTTTGGAGCCATTTACAGCAATCCTTCAGGACGTGAATAAACAGACGTTTAAAGGACACATGACTGTGCCAGAGACATGAGATACACAGGCTGTGTGGGTAGCTGTAGTGTCCCTGTTCTCAAATCAGGATTTGTGAACTTCTTCTTCTTCTTCTTCTTTTCATTTTTCTTTTTACAATGTTAGATGACCTCAATAACCCCAAACACAAATGCAGGTTGATTCATTGTCAGTTTCTGAGGTGTCTGAATTCTTGGCCAGTTACAATAAATATCAGAATGACTTTAATAACTGTGTAATTCTGATGAGGTCACCAAAGATAATTTACACTGATATTAACTCACAACCAAAACAAGTGCAAAATAATATTATGACATTGTTTGTTTGTTTGTTTGTTTTTGTTTTGTTTTTTACACCTTTTTGACTTAGAAATAAAACATTCACAAAATATTGTCTAAAAGTGTGAAATTCTTCTCCTTTTGCAAACGTTTGCGTGTGATGGTATCTTCACTGATGATTTGTCATTCTGTCCTCTTCTCTCTTTTACAGCATGAAATAATCTAAAGCTTCTTGAAGATTAACTGCACAAGACTAAACCCAGCTGCGTTTCTTTCTCTGGATTAAAGAAAAAGGTTTAATGATGTAACATGACTGTATATTTGTAAGTGTATGAAATAAAAAAGGAATGGAATTCATGTGCGGTTCACCAAAGGTTTGCACACAGAGACACTTTGGCGCTTGTACATGTGTGTCCGGTCTCCTGCTGCGCTTCCCTCAGATATCACTGCTAAGCCTCTTCACAAATCTGACCGTCACCTGGTATCAGGTAAACTTCACCCTTCCTATCCTGCCTGAAGCCAACCACAGAGGTTCATCTCTTACCTGTAGAAAGTAAATGCCTAAAGAAACAACTGTTCATTTTGTCTTAAATTTACACTATAATTAAAGTTCATATCACAATTAGAAATTTGTATTCAACTAACTGAATTATATTTAACATTCATTAATCTTTTTCATGCATTTCAATCCAAATATTTGGGAATAGAGTAAAAAATCAAATCCTGATTATTTTCCAGAACTACGATCATCACTCATTCCAAATCCTAACTTTATGTTTAATAACAATAACTTAAAAAACGGAGTAAAATGACTCATGCAGGAGCTCATGGGAAGTCTGACGCAACATCAGACAAGAAGGAGAGGAGCCACCGCAGTGAGAAGGGACTAGAAGCATCCGGAACACTCTTGACAGGTCCTGGTGAGGAAGCAGCTACAGTAGCACAGGTGAGTGGAAGAATGATATAATCCGTCTTCATGCTGTAACGTTCAGCTTAGTCCTGAAACAACACTAAAGTTACACGAAAATGGGGTCTAGAATCGAACTTCTGGTGTGATGTATGCCGAGCGGAACATGAGAAGACAAACAATAACCAAAACCCAAAGTGTATTAAGTGATGAATAAACAAACAAACACAAAAAGGTGCACCAAAAACACGGTATTTACAAAATATATACAACGTATAACAAAATGGATGGATGTGTGTGTGGATGGAAGAAAATGTCGGGGTTATTGCTGAGTGTTTGTGTGAGTGCGGCCGGAGAGATGGCTCGGTCTCACCGGTATCCTGGATTCAGTCCGGGAGCGCGGAAACGAAACCGGAGCGCTGGTGAGGGGGTCCGGTACTGATAGATCCAGCGGACGGGACAACCCACGGTAATCACTCACGGTAGTCACATGACCCGGCACGTCATCGGGATTCCCTCGCGCTGCAGCCGCGCATGCTCACAGGAGTGTAACCCCAGAACCAGAGCCCAGTCTGTTGGAACACAATGAACCATATCGGGTCCGTTCTGATCATAAGGCCCGGCGGTTTTATTGTTCTACAATGCATTCACAGCTTTATAGCGTGCAAGTTACTTTTATGAAACTGGTCACAGCTGTGCTTGATAGCTAACATAGACGATAGATACTGTACCTAGCAATAGGCAAATCCTGCTCAGCTAAAGCAGAGTTAATACAGATGCTTAAAGTCTTAGAGTGATTTTGCGCAGTTTACTGTCACTGTGGCGGGAAAATAAACACAGCATATTGAAATAATTAACAGTTGGTCTCGCAGACCAAAGTGTGAACAGCAGAACGTGAGTTACACCCGCTTACCGCTTTATGTGCTCATTTATTAACATCAATAAACACTGAGCATGAAGCAGAGGCAACTGTGTTACAAACCTAAATGCATCAGCTACGCATACAGCGGCAGTAACGCTGAGGAGAGCAGAGAGGATTCAGGGCCTCAGCTCAGAGCAGCACAGCTCGAAATAACTTCAAGTACATTTAGTACATTTATCTCAGATTTATAGTCATAAGAAAGGAACATAAAATGTAAGTGGTAAAGTGAAATACGTATGTTGTGATTTTTTTTAATTTGATGAAAGAAATTGTGAAACATGTTATATACAGTGCCCTCCATAATTATTGGCACCCCTGGTTAAGATGTTAAAAGCCTTAAAATAAATTCAGTTTTTATTGCAGAAGCAAATCGTCACACTGAAAATTGTAGAAAGATATAATGTGAATATAAAGTGAATTTTAAGGGGAAATAAAAATCTCTGACTAACAAATAATTATTTTTCATAAAATAACCTGTTCCACAATTATTGGCACCCCTAACAATTCCTAGAAACTAAATTGCCATTGAAGTCTTTCTGTCATTTCTACAGTAGTTTACAAAGTGGATCAGAGTATCTCGGAACATTTCATTAGTGAGGAGGACGGTAAGAGAAATAAAACATTCTCCAAAGCTCACTGTTAAAGAACTGCAACAAATGAGGACATCTCGGGGTCACCAAAACAACCATCAGACGCCATCTACAAGGAAAAAACCTTTTCTCAGTCACAATCATAAACGCAAACGTTTGGAGTTGGCTAAGCGGTACTGCGGCTTCAGATGACACCAAGATGGAGCTTTTTGGCAACAAACACTGTAAGTGGAACACAAAAGATGAGTCTGCAGAAAAGCACCTCATGCCCACTGTGAAGTCTGGGGGAGGATCTGTGATGCTGTGGGGCTGTTTCTCTTCCACAGGCCCTGGGAACCGTGTTAGGGAGCATGACATCATGAACGCTTTGAAATACCAGGACATTTTAAATGTGGCTTCTGCCCGAAAGCTGAAGATGGGTCGTCACTGGGTCTTTCAGCAAGATAACGACCCAAAACATGTGGCCAAATCTACACAGAAATGGTTCACCACACACACACACACACACACACACACACACACAGAATCAAGCTCCTCCCATGGCCATCTCAGTCCCCAGACCTCAACCCCATTGAAAACCTGTGAAGTGAGCTGAAGAGGAGAGTGTGGAGGAGAGGAGTCGGGTCACTGGATGACTTAGAGACATTGTGCAAAGAGGACCGAAGGATGCACGTGACAGTTTGAACATCTTGTCTCACTGCAGGTCTCCTGCCAGGTAAATCTGCAGACAGCTACATGCAGATTTACAGACAGGGAAACCTCATGCACCTTTGCTCGGCAACACCACTATACTGTAGACGTAATCAAAGAAAGTGAGCCATACTTGAGTGGACACCTATATAGGCTCCCTAGAATTTGCACTTGGCGTGCAGACATGAGAGTGGCTCTATGTTGCTCCGGTATAGGAAAAAGGAAAGATGAAAAAGAAGTGCTGAAAAAGAGAAAAACTAAAAGAAAAGAGAAAAAAGTGTTGAAACAAACAGAGAAGTCCAAAAGAAAAAAGTTACGTCAAAGAATATTATGTTGAAAAAAAATGATGTTCATTAGACAAAGAAATATATGTTCAAAACTAGAGAAGGGAGAAAATACAACATATGTTGACAAAAAACAAACAAACAAACAAATATATATATATACATTGACCTGCTCCCCAGCGTAATGCAAAAAAAAAATGTGTGCAGGACATAAGAGATTGGATGTTAATTAATTTTCTTCTGCTTAATCCTGATAAGACAGAAGTTCTAGTCACAGGACCACAAGTAGCTAGAAGTAAGCTTTCTGATCAGACTGTAACTTTAGATGGCCTTTCTGTTCCATCAAGTGCAACAGTTAAAGACCTCGGTGTGATTATAGATTCCAGCCTTTCGTTTGAAGCTCATGTAGATAATATCACCAGGATAGCTTTCTTTCACCTTAGAAATATTGCCAAGATAAGAAACATATTGTCACTAAATGATGCAGAAAAACTAGTTGATGCTTTTATCACCTCTAGGTTGGACTATTGTAACGCCTTACTGTCTGGTTGTTCAACTAGGTGTATAAACAAGCTTCAGTTAGTCCAGAATGCAGCAGCGAGAGTCCTCACTAGAACCAGAAGATACGAGCACATCACCCCTATCTTATCTACACTGCATTGGCTCCCTGTCAAATTTCACATCGATTTCAAGATACTACTTTTGACATTTAAAGCACTAAATGGTCTCGCGCCACAGTATTTGAGTGAACTGTTAGTGTCTTACGATCCGCCACGCCTACTTCCATCAAAGGATGCAGGCTGCCTGTCAGTACCACGTATTATTAAAACTACAGCAGGGGGCGGAGCTTTTTCTTACAAAGCCCCAAAGTTATGGAATAGTCTTCCTGTTAATGTCCGGGACTCAGACACAGTCTCAGTGTTTAAGTCTAGGCTAAAAACTTATTTATTTAGCGCAGCATGTTTGTAAATAGATGAGCCTTAGGTAAAGGAGCAGATCTGGGGGACTCATGGACGTAGAGTATTCTGGTGAACTGCTATGTTTAGATGCTGTCCTCCCCACTCTCATTGTTCACTCAGGTTTGTTGACGGTGAGGTGATTGGTTGCTTTACATCTCAGTTCCCCCTCATGTCTGTGTTTCCTTCTGGCTCTCCCTGGTTCCCACCTCAGGTTGGAGATCTTGTCACATGGATGCCCCGTGTGGTCTCCTAACACACAGTATGAGTGCAGATCAATCCCTGCTATCCGTTATCACCCAGATGAGGATGGGTTCCCTGTTGAGTCTGGTTCCTCTCAAGGTTTCTTCCTGTTACCATCTCAGGGAGTTTTTTCTTGCCACCGTCGCCCTCGGCTTGCTCATCAGGGACAATCTGATCATTCTGATTAATACATATTTTTCACATTTCATACAAATTTTCATTATTTTCTTTTAATTGTGTAAAGCAGCTTTGGGACAATTTCAATTGTTAAAAGTTTTATACAAATCAATTGAACTGAATTGAATATATATTGAGTTTTTCAATTGTTCAAAGCATAACTCTCTGATGCATTTTGCGGTTTTATGAAAAAACTAATTTACAATAAAAAATAGGAGATGATACCATTAGATGGTGTGTAGACCACCAGGATTTTGCCAGTTAAACAAAAACATAGTTGGTATGTTTGGAAAGAGTGGAGTGTTATTTAATCCAAAATGTATTTGTAATAAAAAGTAGCAATACACAATATTAATACTCCATAATTATCACCATATTTTATTTACCTTCTTTATATATGTGCAGCAGATAGTTAGAATTGTGAAGGTCTAAATTTGTTGGTTTTGGAAAACGGATGTGGACTTGAAGAGAAGTCACTATTGAAATGAACAGTATATAAAACACTTAAGCCCCGTTTACACTGCAGGTCTCGATGCCCAATTCTGATTTGTTGCCTACATCTGATTTTTCTGACCGTCTGTTTACACGTTCTTTCAACTATGACTCATATCCGATTCACGTGTTTACACTTGCCATACCGTCTGAAACATCGCGCATACTTAAAGGGAGGTTGTTGCACTACACACTAGTCAAGATGGACGAAGGCGGAATATGTTTGATGCTGCTCTGCGATATATGCAAAGTTCACGAAACGGAGAAGGGCCATGATTGCAGCCTGCGCATATGCTTCATTTATTGTCCTCAAGCATTCAGAGGAATGTCTGGGTGCGAGACGTGTCGCTCTCTGGTGGCTTGCAACAGGTGCGGGTTACCGCACACTGGCGCGTCTGTTTGGGATGAGCAGCGCCGCGGTGTGCCTGATTACGTCATTAAACCGCGAAGACGTCGCAGTTTTAATGACGTCCAGAACGCAATGAGTCAGAAAATCCAATCTGTCTGTTTACACGACAATCACATTAGCACATATCTGATTTATATCTGATTTATATCTGATTTATTTCCACATATGAATCTCGAAATATCGGAATGCATGCGTTTTTTTCCTGTTTACACGGACATAGAAAATATCCGACATGTGTCACATAGGAGCAAAAAATCAGAATTGGGTCACATTTAACTGACAGTGTAAACGTAACTTAAAACACTAGTTTACATTCACTATGCATTAAGTCATTCATTAATGTCATAAGTAGAGATGATCATTTCTTTCTTTATTTGTAGTGTGTAGTAAATACATTAAAACAAACAAACAGTTCAACATTTAGATACACTGATAGTATTTTAGTGATGAGTTACATGTGAAATAGAGATGAAGGTGTGGTAAAAGGTTTTCATGAATAGTGATGAGTTTACACCTCACAGGCTTGCAGTTTAATAATTTGAGGAGTTTCTCCTCTGCAACGTCGCACCCCAGCCTCACACTCGGTTACCGTGGACACCTCAGAGTCTTCGGTAACACGTACACATATTTTGATCCAGCGAGATGATGAAATACACTCGTCCAAGGTTTTGCAGCGGCACTTGTTTGTTTGTTCTGTTAATCAGAGTGAAAAAGTCCATCAAGTTTGCCTGACTGATTTTCTGATGTCTTCACTAGAGAAACGTAATTAAATTCTCCCACTTCTCTATGAAGGAGGTGGAAAGACTTTAAAAAGTATAAAAGTTTGAAATGTATCAGCTAAATAAACAAAAAGTTAAATCAAGCAACAATCTAATTATTATAATATGTTTATAAACTACAGTGGAACCTCAGATTGTGAGTAACGTGGACTGCGAGTGTTCCGCAAGACGAGCAAAGATTTTTTAATAAATTTTGACTTGAAAAACGAGCAAGTCTTGGTTTACAAGTACCGAGTATCATGTATCACACATTTTTTTTTGCTTTGATTTGCTTTGATTTCCAAGTGTTTTGGAATACGAGCCCGCTTCCTGAACAAATTATGCTCGTAATCCAAGGTTCCACTGTAGTAATTTTTACCATTTTGGCAAACTTTACCATCACACGTGGTCCAAAGAGAGCACTGAGGACACACTGCAGTGACAGACTCTGGCCACTGGCAGGCACTGTGTTCAGCTACTGTAAACTGATGGCCCAGACACTGCAGAGCTCGAGCTTTACACACACTTTGTCTGCTGAACAGACTTCGCGCTCTGTTGTTTACACACACCTCAAGAGATGGCCTAATGAGACAGAGACATAAAACTCACAATATACAGTAATGAGATATGAATATATATATATGATATGTTATTTCAATGCTGAGATTAAAATATTGATAAAATAATTAACAACCTACCAAGAGAAGTAAACATTTATGCTTAGATTATTTGCAGTACTTTAGTAAGTTCACTCATACCATCTATGCCATTACACCTACTGCAGGGTTAAACTAGTCAGTGACTAAACCAATTCACCCTAGTGAGTGAAAAGTCCAGCCGTTGAGCGAGGTGGCTAGACACCTATCAGGACTAAAAACAAGACCCGTCAACAGCCATGTGAACATACGCCATGAAGGGCATTCAGGGCATCCATGCAACAGAGTGCGGCATGGCCAATCACCGCACGAGAGCTTTCTAACCCTGTTTAGAACGGCATTGGTCACCCTATGTTGGCCTAAACAAAGCGTGTCACATTAACCAGAACAGTCTGTTATTCCTGGTAGAGGGAAGAAGAACAAGAAGCAGAACCATATACAAACTCTGACAGATAACAAAACACTGCTACCAACTTTGCTTTGTTTGCAAGTTTGTCACACTTGAGTCCCAGTCCGGAATAGTGCAGGTTTTATTCTTAAAAATCCTGCAAAAGTCCTGAAAACTACAGTTCAGGGTGACGTTTGGCAGGGAGCCGCCCTCTGACAAGGTGACTTTATACAGTCTATGACTTCATTATGTGGCCTAGTGTGACAGGATATCATGGAGGGGACAATAATAACAGCAACAGGCTACTGCTCCTCTCAACATGCGCCGAATTCCAACTCGTCATCACTTAACACATTATCTGTAACCTAACGGCCTAAAGGATCTATTTTACGCGCTAAGGTTTCTGTTCAGCAAGTGTTCATTTCGCAAGGCTAAAAAGCTGCAAGCCCTGAGCGACTTTAATGATTTAAGTATCTTCTATAAAGTGACGAAAGTCATTTGTGTTCCGTCACAACAATGCAGTTCTCAGCTCCTGCGGTGTTTAGAAGGAGCAGCACCTTAAATCGTGGCCAGAACTCTTGCAGGAGTTGATGAATAGGTCGAAAACCATGGATGGGAACTGAGTAGAGTGTGTGCTCTTCGCCTTCCAGAAGAGCTAAAGATCTCTCCTACTCAAGCTGATGATGATAAAACGATCAGACAGGTCAAGTCCAGAAAATCGCTCAGGCCTGATTGTTGAGATCTACAAACACTTTGATGACTTACGTTTGTATTTATGGAATTTGGCAGATGCTTTTATCTAGAGTGACTTCCGATAACGCTGCCAAGCCTGTATTATTACCTGATATGATTCACTGGGATACTGACTAGGAGAACCATGAGAATAACACGCAGAATGTGAAGAGCTTGTCTCTGCTCACTGAGACGCAGCCAGGAGCTTCTTGCACACACACACTGCGCACACAGCGGAGCACAGCTAACAAGGGGACAGGCCCGTGGAACTCACCTGGGCTGGATGTGGATCAACACCATCATCACTCAGCGTCCGTGCGGCACTTTAAGAGTAAAAGGTGGAGTTTTTCTCTAAGCGCTAACTTTCACTCATGTCCTGTTCTCTTAGTCCTGAGTGTGCCAGACACATTACACGGGTTTGAAGTGTAAATAAGTGTGTGTGTGTGTGTGTGTGTGTGTGTGTGTGTGTGTGTGTGTGTTCATACTCGCACTGATAGGGAACTTTACAAACACATTTGTTTTCTGCCTGGTTCTCCCACGGCTCACACTGCAATCGAGCTGGAGGTTCAGTCACTACTGGAAAAGGTAAACACACACACACACACACACACACACACACACACACACGCTAGTGGATTGGGTCAGTTGAGGTTTAGTTTATTTATGCAGTGCTTCTATATACTGTAGTTGTAGATCTAGAACCCTGGGGTTTTGTCTGTTTGCATGTTACCTTCAGCACAGTTCGTGTCTTTAGGTTCAGGTGACCAGGACAATCCTGCGTTACACAGAATCTCCTCCGGGCCGATCCTCTCCCTCCCGTCTGCACACTTCAGCAGCACGGACTCTCCGATCCTATAACTCATTTTCCACAGACTGGGACTCACGCGCGGGGAGAGGGCCGGAGGATCACATGTCGTCCCTGAAATAATAATAACAACAACTCTGTCCGTTTCTACTTTTTATTCCTCAGAATTCGTGGTTTTTAAGCAGATCACGGTGTGACTGAAGCAGTACGTTTGCACTCCATTGTGGATTTCCTCCAGGTTTCATCCTCTGCACATTCAGCGACGGGATTTCCAACCAGGCGATAACCATCAATGCACGAATACTCGATTTTATTCCCAATCATGTAAAAGTCTCTGAGGTCCTGCAGTGTGTGGAAAAGAAAAACAACCTTAACAACAACCTGAACATCTGCAGCGCTGAATTCATCTAACGTCGGTTTATTTTATGTGTTGAAGTTAAATATTGCTAACAAGTTCTAAAAAACAAACAAACAAAAGACACAGACAGACTGTATGGACGTGACTCATTGTAAGTGTCAGTTATTAGTCACTGCAGTAAGTCAGTCTGAGAGTGATGATGGCGAAGGTGACGGTCCCTCACCAGTATGAAGCCGTTGTGTAGAGCAGGAGGATTTCTGCAGCTCTTTTTGGGCTCCAGATTCTGATCGAAGCAGTGAGGCTGAATCGTCCTGAAAATAAACTCCAGCTCATTCGTGTGTCATAATGAGTCTGAGAATATCTTAGATGAAACCATAAACCTGTTTAAATATTTTCTTTCCATGCATTTGCCCTTTTACACTGTGTCCTTTAGACTGCCGTACCACTGGAAGGTTACATATGATTTAATATAATAAATAGGAAAATGTTCATAGTGCATGCGTTAGTCACAGGTTCTGTTCTTTTATTTGGACATGCCCTGTGCCACGCCCACGTCTCCGCCCCTTCTGCACACCTGCTCCTCTAACCTGCCGCTGGTCCACGCGCTGTGCGCTGCTTAAATCGCGGGATTATCGCTGTGTGATTTTGCCTCGATTCTCTCGCGTTTTCTAACTATATGCTTCCACGTCACCAAGTGCGTTTAGTTTCCTCGTTTTCCCGCTTCGCTGCTTGATTTCCCGGTTTCCACTCTGACTGGGTCTCCGGGGTTTGACCCTCACACTCAGCCACACTCAGCCACGTGGTGGAAATAAATGTGTTCTGTAGTAATGATCTCACGCTGTGATATAAGAGTACAATAAACAAAAAACATTATTAACGACCTTTTTTGCTGCTTGCTAGAAATAAATGCGAACAGCGGAGTGGAACTGGGAGTGGAACAGACACACTAATGAACATGGAGATGAGAAGAATGTAAGTACAGATGGAGCAGTGTGACAGTGTGCTGATCACCGGAGGTATTCCAGCTCCTGCTCCTCCTCACAGATGCTCGACTCGTCTGCGTTCCCCACACAGTGTTTCCCGTTGCGAGGTTCAGGACGTGTGCAGGATCGAGTCCGTCTGCGACGACCTGCAGAACAGGAGCTCCACGCGGACCAGCAGGACCAACCTCCATCTGTCACACCTACACACACACACACACACACACACACACACACACACACACACACACACAGAGTAAGGATTGGTATTAAACTGTGTGTGTGTGTGTGTGTGTGTGTGTCTCATACCTGGTTGTTCATTCACCGGTGCTCCAGACTCACATGCAGGTCCCTCTGTTCCCAGCTTACACACACACACACACACTCCGTCCTTGAGCACAGAGAGGCCGTTGTTCTTGCAGGGGCTGCAGTGACACGAGTCTCTCTCGCGCAGGTACGCGTCTGTCGCTCGCTTCAGGTAGAGCTTCTTCACTTCAGAACACGACACTTCCTTCACCAACTCATACACTGGCTGGGTCTGATTAAAACATCATCATCATCATCATCATCATCATCATCATCATCACTGGGCTTGAGTTTGTAGAAGAAGGCAGTGGAGGATCTTCAGCATTAGTTATCTGGTTTCACAGTATTTAGCACTACACTAACACACATTGGTATTTTAATTAATCTGATTTAATAACCTTAAAGTTGATGAGAGCAGGAAAGTTCTTCACAGACCCGGCCCACTTAGAGAACGCGTTTGAGTTTTCTGCTGCTTTATTAACGTCCAGTGTGTTGAGAGTGGCGATGTAGCCCGTGTCTCCTCCCACCGTCTTCACCCGCTTCAGGTTCTGGGAGTTGTCCCTCACTGGTTTAAACGACACAATGTGATCATTTTATCAAAAACATTCGCATTATTTTAGAGAAATTATTTTCACAATGCAGCCATTGTGTGAGTTTTTGATATAAGATTAATACACAATAATACACAATAATAATAATAATAATAATAATAATAATAATAAGATTAATGTATTGTACCCATGAGCTATTTATTATGTAACTGGTGTTTGTAAAAGCTTATTTTAATTGTGTTATAAATGTGATTTAAAACATCAAATGTGACACCAGTGGAAATTTTATGATTTTATTTAACAATGAAATCAATATTTTACTGTTTATATTTAACAATATTATTAATGTTAATATTCATCAGCAGGGTTTAACAGTAAGAGTAGGAGCCACTTTAGAATTTAATCGATTTAGTAACTTTAAAGAACGTAATAATGTATTTAATTAGTAGTTTAAAATGTAATAGTTAAATAGAGTTGTGTGGTTTGGACAGAAGCTGTGTTAAATCTAAAACATTGATATTTATATTATTCAACTAGAGAATTTAGCTCGATTAATTTAACTAAATCCTAAGCAATGTTAAAATACATCTAAAATAATAAAAATTTGTGTATCATTTTTAACTTTAAATTTAATTATATTTATTTTTATTTTAATATTGTAAATATTATTTTAAAAATTAACCATGTTATGAATATTAAATGCATATTTCTACCTCAAACAAATCATTTCAGTTTGGAAATGTAAATTGACTCTTTACAGGCAACAAAACATATTCTGTAATTAATTAATTAAAAGTCAGTTTCTTACTGAATTCCTTTTTTGCTTCCTTCAAATAAGAGTTGCACTTTTCTGTCGTCCAGGTGATAAAGAAGAAGACGGTGTGTGTCTCCTTAACACACTCGTGAAAATCCCACACCTCATGTTCTGTAGCACAAGAGAGGAATACGGTTTACCCAAACAATACTGTTTAATAAAAACAAGGGGTTAGTGGAGAGATTAGGATTAGAGTCGAGGGTGTGCTGGTTCAGGGTGTAGGGATCAGGGTGTAGGGATGAGTGTGTAGGGATTAGGGTGTAGGGATTAGGGTGTAGGGATTAGGGTGTAGGGATTAGTGTGTAGGGATGAGTGTGTAGGGATCATGGTGCAGGGATCAGGGTGTAAGGATCAGGGTGTAGGGATCAGGGTGTAGGGGTTAGTGTGTAGGGATGAGTGTGTAGGCATTAGGGTGTAGGGATCAGGGTATAGGGGTTAGTGTGTAGGGATGTGGGTGTAGGGGTTACTGTGCAGGGATTTGGGTGTAGGGGTTAGTGTGTAGGGATTAGTGTGTAGGGGTTAGTGTGCAGGGATTTGGGTGTAGGGGTTATTGTGTAGGGATTTGGGTGTAGGGGTTAGTGTGTAGGGATGTGGGTGTAGGGATTTGGGTGTAGGGGTTGGTGTGTAGGGATGAGTGTGTAGGGATTAGTGTGTAGGGATCAGGGTGTAGGGATTTGGGTGTAGGGGTTAGTGTGCAGGGATGAGTGTGTAGGCATTAGGGTGTAGGGATTAGTGTGTAGGGATCAGGGTGTAGGGGTTAGTGTGTAGGGATGTGGGTGTAGGGATTTGGGTGTAGGGGTTAGTGTGTAGGGATTTGGGTGTAGGGGTTAGTGTGTAGGGATTTGGGTGTAGGGGTTAGTGTGTAGGGATTAGTGTGTAGGGATTTGGGTGTAGGGGTTAGTGTGTAGGGATGTGGGTGTAGGGATTTGGGTGTAGGGGTTAGTGTGTAGGGATGAGTGTGTAGGGATTAGTGTGTAGGGATCAGGGTGTAGGGATTTGGGTGTAGGGATTAGGGTGTAGGGATCATGGTGTAGGGATGTGGGTGTAGGGATTTGGGTGTAGGGGTTAGTGTGTAGGGATTAGTGTGTAGGGGTTAGTGTGTAGGGATGTGGGTGTAGAAATTTGGGTGTAGGGGTTAGTGTGTAGGGATGAGTGTGTAGGGATCAGGGTGTAGGGATTTGGGTGTAGGGATTAGGATGTAGGGATTAGTGTGTAGGGGTTAGTGTGTAGGGATGTGGGTGTAGGGATTTGGGTGTAGGGGTTAGTGTGTAGGGATTTGGGTGTAGGGGTTAGTGTGTAGGGATTTGGGTGTAGGGGTTAGTGTGTAGGGATGAGTGTGTAGGGATGTGGGTGGGGGGATCAGGGTGTAGGGATGTGGGTGTAGAAATTTGGGTGTAGGGGTTAGTGTGTAGGGATCATGGTGTAGGGGTTAGTGTGTAGGGATGTGGGTGTAGGGATTTGGGTGTAGGGGTTAGTGTGTAGGGATGTGGGTGTAGAAATTTGGGTGTAGGGGTTAGTGTGTAGGGATGAGTGTGTAGGGATTAGTGTGTAGGGATCAAGGTGTAGGGATTTGGGTGTAGGGATTAGGTTGTATGGGGTTAGTGTGTAGGGATGTGGGTGTTGGGATGAGTGTGTAGGGATGAGTGTGTAGGGATCAGGGTGTAGGGATTAGGGTGTAGGGATGTGGGTGTAGGGATTTGGGTGTAGGGATGTGGGTGTAGGGATTTGGGTGTAGGGGTTATTGTGTAGGGATCAGGGTGTAGGGGTTAGTGTGTAGGGATGTGGGTGTAGGGATTTGGGTGTAGGGGTTAGTGTGTAGGGATTAGTGTGTAGGGATTTGGGTGTAGGGGTTAGTGTGTAGGGATGTGGGTGTAGGGATTTGGGTTTAAGGGTTAGTGTGTAGGGATGAGTGTGTAGGGATGAGTGTGTAGGGATCAGGGTGTAGGGATTAGGGTGTAGGGATCAGGGTGTAGGGATTTGGGTGTAGGGGTTAGTGTGTAGGGATGAGTGTGTAGGGATGAGTGTGTAGGGATGTGGGTGTAGGGATTTGGGTGTAGGGGTTAGTGTGTAGAGATTTGGGTGTAGGGGTTAGTGTGTAGGGATGAGTGTGTAGGGATGTGGGTGTAGGGATTTGGGTGTAGGGGTTAGTGTGTAAGGATTTGGGTGTAGGGGTTAGTGTGTAGCGATGAGTGTGTAGGGATTTGGGTGTAGGGATTAGTGTGTAGGGATTAGGGTGTAGGGATCAGGGTGTAGGGATGAGTGTGTAGGGATTAGTGTGTAGGGATTAGTGTGTAGGGATCAGGGTGTAGGGATTTGGGTCTAGGGATTTGGGTGTAGGGGTTAGTGTGTAGGGTTATGTGTAGGGATAGTCGTGTAGGGATGAGTGGACGGATCAGGGTGTAGGATTTGGGGTCTAGGATGGGGTGAGGGGTTAGTGGTAGGATGTGGGTGTAGGGATGAGTGTGTAGGGATGAGTGTGTAGGGATGTGGGTGTAGGGATTTGGGTGTAGGGGTTAGTGTGTAGGGATGAGTGTGTAGGGATGAGTGTGTAGGGATGAGTGTGTAGGGATCAGGGTGTAGGGATCAGGGTGTAGGGGTTAGTGTGTAGGGATGTGGGTGTAGGGATGAGTGTGTAGGGATGAGTGTGTAGGGATGAGTGTGTAGGGATCAGGGTGTAGGTATCAGGGTGTAGGGATGAGTGTGGAGGGATGAGTGTGTAGGGATTAGGGTGTAGGGATCAGGGTGTAGGGATCAGGGTGTAGGGATCAGGGTGTAGGGATGAGTGTGTAGGGATGAGTGTGTAGGGATGAGTGTGTAGGGATCAGGGTGTAGGGATCAGGGTGTAGGGATTTGGGTCTAGGGATTTGGGTGTAGGGGTTAGTGTGTAGGGATGTGGGTGTAGGGATGTGGGTGTAGGGATGAGTGTGTAGGGATGAGTGTGTAGGGATGTGGGTGTAGGGATTTGGGTCAGGGTGTAGGGATCAGGGTGTAGGGGTTAGTGTGTAGGGGTTAGTGTGTAGGGATGAGTGTGTAGGGATGAGTGTGTAGGGATCAGGGTGTAGGGATTTGGGTCTAGGGATTTGGGTGTAGGGGTTAGTGTGTAGGGATGTGGGTGTAGGGATGTGGGTGTAGGGATGAGTGTGTAGGGATGAGTGTGTAGGGATGTGGGTGTAGGGATTTGGGTGTAGGGGTTAGTGTGTAGGGATGTGGGTGTAGGGATGTGGGTGTAGGGATGAGTGTGTAGGGATGAGTGTGTAGGGATGAGTGTGTAGGGATGAGTGTGTAGGGATTTGGGTCTAGGGATTTGGGTGTAGGGGTTAGTGTGTAGGGATGTGGGTGTAGGGATGAGTGTGTAGGGATGAGTGTGTAGGGATGTGGGTGTAGGGATTTGGGTGTAGGGATGAGTGTGTAGGGATGAGTGTGTAGGGATGAGTGTGTAGGGATGAGTGTGTAGGGATGAGTGTGTAGGGATCAGGGTGTAGGGGTTAGTGTGTAGGGATGAGTGTGTAGGGATGAGTGTGTAGGGATGAGTGTGTAGGGATTAGGGTGTAGGGATCAGGGTGTAGGGATCAGGGTGTAGGGATTTAGTTATTATTAAAGGTGTATGAATTATGGTACATCAATTAGGGTATAAAGAGTAAGGTGTAAGGAACAAATAATGTTAAAAAACAAGGGTTTAGGGTTTAGGGGTAGTGAATGAGGTTGACTGTGGGTGGAGACTGTAGAGATTTTGTAAGGACTTGGTGTTTTGCGGTGTGCATCCGGGGAACTTCAGAGGGACGATGTGTGTTAGTTTTTTAATCCGACTGTAATGATGTTTGTGTTTAATTTCACTCATTTCCTCACTTTTGCTCTCGATAAAGTCTCGGCTGAAGTAGAGCAGAGCTCTGAAGCGTCCTCCTAACGTCCCCTCGGACACGTAGTGTGTCCCGAACCGCTCCAGCACCTGGCGGTAGGCGGCGTAGTCGTACACTACGGGGAGGGAGGATAGCGCTCTCCAGAACTCCTCCGAGATGGGGAGGTACTGCGGCGGCTGGTTCTGGACCTGAGCCACTTCCACATCACTGCTGACCTCCACCAGCTGCTTCGACTAGAATCAGCAGAGCGTCCAGTGTGTTCACACTTATTATAAGCAGTCATTATAAACCCGTCCATCCAGTCTGAGACAAATATAAATGCAGCGTTTTAAATGGACCATGTCTGTTCTCTCTCTCACACACACACACACACACACACACACACACACACACACACACACACTATTACTGCTACTACAAGTATGATCCGGTGTGTGTAAGGTGTAGTAACACTCTACCTGAATCTTCTTCAGCCCTTCGTTAGACGTGTAGTCTCTGTGTCCACTCGTTGTCCCCGTCGTCCTCTCGCGGTTCTCAATTTTTTTTACCCAGTGCCAAACGCTTTCATAGAACTCACTCGAGAAATCACTTTTAGCAGTGACCTTTAAGATGACACAATATAACATACACTCTAGAATGCTCTATCTATAATAAATTGTGTGTGTGTGTGTGTGTGTGTACCTGGAAGGAGTAACGCAGGGTGCTCTGTGGAAGTCTGTAATAATTCTGATGATCTCCACTGAAGATTTTCCTGCATTGTCCTCCGAACACCTGAGTGTTTATTACACTCTCTCTGAACTCCTCCTTCACTGCGTCATACCTGAGAGAGAAAGAGCCACATCAGTGTGTGTGTGTGTGTGTGTGTGTGTGTGTGTGTGTGTGTTCTGTGCTGGCTCACTAGGGGGAGCAGTTTAGATGTTCTCATGAAAGGTATCACAGATAACTAGATGATACACTGGGAATGTCAGTAAATTCCTTTTTTTTATGATAAAATTGATTATAATTTGTAAAATATTTGCAATTTTACAATGTGTTTGTTTTAGCTAGCTGATTAGCTCGGTTGCCCTGTCATGGCCTACTGCTGTTAGAAACACATAAGAAGTTGTACTTATTGTTTACTCATACAGAATGTGAATCATTTCTATTTGTAATAGTTTGCTGAGTTCTGATGATGATGAGCTCAGTAAAGAAAACTGTTTAAAACACACAAATGAGAAGCAGGTTACGCCGTCTCCTGAACTGCAGCTGGGGCAGAACAGTAAGACCGCTACAACTGAAACACAGATGACTTCAGTCTGCACTATAACAGTAGTAGCGTGGGGGAAACGTCTCCTGCCGAAAAGGGGATATGAGGTGAGATCCACCACTTCATGTTCACCAAGCAGGTCATCCACGGCTCTGACGGATCACCAGCAAGCGTGGCAGCTTTACAGGCCCAATCACAACCTGAGGCTACTTTAGAGACATCACAGCAAGAAAGGGAAGCTGAAGGTGGAATGGCAGAAGCTTAGTTTTTATAGCAGCTGGAGATTTCAGAACATGTGACTAGAAGTGATTGTGGCCTCCTCATCAGATGCTCGTCATCATGATGTTAAAGAGCAGATGTGATATGTACAGTCTGGAAGATTCACCACCGTCTACTGAAAGTCACTCGCTGTTTCAGGATAGCGAGACCACGCCCCACAAATCACTCCACACAACACCGTGATAATGCAAACAGCATCTCGTATGCCATTCCACACACTGCTGAGAACGAATACTCCTCAAATAGGTGAGTGTGTGCATTCACACATCTGGGCCGTTAAATCAGAACACTACTGGGCTTGGAGAGCTTTTATTCTGTAATGCGGTAGAGGGCCTGGAGGCAGGAGAGCACGCTAAGAGAATGAGACCAGTCCACATGTCAAAGATCAGAGGAGCTTTGGGTCAGATGAAGCAATGAAAAGTGTCTTGTTTGAAAAGATTAAAAACAGAAAGACGTTTACAGGAATTTTACTGAAGACTTACTGAAGACTCACTCACGCGTAATGGAGCAAAACTCTACATCACGCTTCATCTACCACGTCTGAGGCTTCAGAAGAAAACAGGGAGCACAGCAGCTTGGCGAAGCCCCAGTATAGACAAGGAGCTGATTCCTGACTAGGATGTAACGATGTGTGTTTAGCCTATCTCTGCTGTTAGTCCTCAGACTGAGACACTTTCTCTCACATAGCAGAGGCAGATCTCCCAGAATCCCCGTCCACGCTCCACTGCTGGAGATCCAGATCTGACTGGATGAAGATGAGATCACTCCTTCATTCATCACAGGCTACTCAGGTGCTTGTTCAGTGCCTTGTTACTTCAAGTCTGGACCACTGCAACTCTCTCCTGGTACGTCTGGTTCTGTCCACCATTTGTCTACCGTAACTGATCCAGAATACATCTGCATACATACTGCTGTCATTGAAGCTGTCGTGTGCACATCCATCCCCGTCTGAACAGCCTGCAGCAAACGGTAGAAACGGCAGAACAGATCATTGGTGCCCCCCCCCCCCCCCCCTCCATGACTGTAGTCTACAAGACCCGGAAAACAGCAGGAAGCATCAGTACAGACGTCTCACACTGTACTACATGCCATCCACTAACATGCTTTTAATAAACTTCTTCCATCCAACTGTACATTTCTCTTATTTGCACTAATCAAACATCATGTAACACAGATTTCTATACAGATTCTCAAAAAATGGGCTTTTACAACCTTTCTTTTGCCTACTGCCGTGACTGTCCTTATATTCCCCGAAGATGATTGTTAGTGTCAAATGCTTCATAATGTTAACCAGCGCACACACAGATACACACACAGATACACACACAGATACACACACAGATACACACACAGACACACACACAGATACACACACAGATACACACACAGATACACACACAGATACACACACAGACACACACACAGATACACACACAGATACACACACAGATACACACACAGATACACACACAGATACACACACAGATACCAGGTGAGGAGTGTTTTGTGCTGCATTAACTCACCAGCAAGTGTCATCAGCTCAGTAAAGAAAACTGTTTAACACACTCAAGTGAGAGTTAAGCTATCTGTGTGTGTGTGTGTGTGTGTGTGTGTGTGTGTGTGTGTGTGTGTGTGTTTTACCCGCGTCCGGAGGCTTCTATCTTTGGTGGAGGTCTCTGTAAGTCACACACATGCTGACTCTCACATCTCCATTCGTCTGATCCATCCTGACAGTCTTGATCACCGTTACACACCAAACTCTGACTGACACACTGCCCTGAGTGCACACACACACACACACACACACACACACACACACACACACACACATTTATATAGTCCTCATTATTATTATTATTATTACTTTTATTATTTTACTATTATTACAGTGGAACCTCATATGTGTGTGTGTGTGTATGCGTTTGTTTGAGTGAGAGTCTCTATCGGTAAACTGGTATGTCCTCCTCTCCTCTCTCTGGTCTCAGTCACTTCACCCACGATTCAAAAAGTAAAGCGCAGGTTAGTTTGCTTTCTTTTTACTTTATATTTTTATTAACTATTTTTATATGACCATTTTGTGGAACAAATTGTCTGAGCTTCCATTATTTCTTATGGGGAAAATGTATTTGATATATGAGTGTTTTTTGATATACTGGAACAAAGTATGCTCGTAATCCAAGGTTCCACTGTACTTTTATTATTATTCACCAGATTGACAACGGAAGCGACTTCCACATCCCTCCTCTAGGGGACATCCTTGAGTTGTTTCACAGTTTTGTGTGCGCAGTGAGGGCCCTGAACATGAATACCCACCAAACTGGGGATAAACTACGACAGAGCGGCTCTGAGTCTGAAACACACACAAACTGAATTTTTAAAAAATGAGTGAAGACGTTTCTTGAATTTATTGATCCTTTTCTCTGAATTTAAATAATCTGCATTACTACAGACCATTTCTTCATCTGGTTAGAAAATTATATTCAAACTGCAGACTGTAAGTAAAGTAAAGGGCTCTATAGTGCCACCTGTGTTTTTGTGCAGGGGTTGCAGGGGGACCAGGGGGACCACGGAGCCCAAACGCAGTTTATCGGTGCATCTGTTCTGACTGTAAACCTTAAACAAATATACAAACAAATAAACAGCTTTTTATTTTTTTATTTAAACACTATTTAATTTTAATTTATTATGATTTTTTAATTAAATATTAATATTTTACCCAAAGAAACATGAATATTAACTCAAACACAAAAACACGAAAAGAAATTCTTTGTAAGTAAATAAATATTTGAGGTTCAAGGAAAAGAAAGACAGACTGTATGAATATGCAAATTAGAGCACTTCCCCATGTTGCCCCGCCCTATTTTTTAAGAATATGCTATTAACTCCACTGCGACTTATTCAGCCATGTGAGAGTTTAAAAGTTCAGCTCCAGGAGTGTTTCATCAAAACACACACACACACACACACACACACACACACACACACACACACACACACAGGGAGAAGTTATGATCCTGTTTTCAGACTGGTATTTACTCTGTTATAAAACTTTGTTGTGTTTGTGTGTAATTCAGTAACACACTCTCAACACACACCATATTAATGTCTCCGGTTAAACATCAACACCTGATAAGCCAATCAGAATGAGGTTAGAGAAGAAAAGGTGCTGTACTTACAGTCGCAGGATGAACAGAAACAACACACGGCTGCAAAACTGAGAAAAACTCACACTTTAGAGAAAAGGTGAAACTGAGTGTATATTAAAACATCTGCACACATCTGTGTTAAAATTCAGTGATAACTACAAAGCTGCTACTTACTGTGGTCATGGTGCTGCAGAGATCTGTGTGTGTGTGCGTGTGTGTGCGTGTGTGTGCGTGTGTGTGTGTGTGTGTGTGTGTGTGTGTGTGTGTGTGTGTGTGTGTGTGTGTGTGTGTGTGCGTGTGCGTGCGTGTGTGTGCATGAGCGGGAAGAGGTTCCTCCTCCACAGTAGAACATTCCTCAGGCTGGGAGTTGGGGGTAATTTATTGTTTCCAGACAGTTCTTGAGAATTGTAGAGTCTGAGTTCTTCTGGTCACTCTGTCACACTTCCTCCATTCTCGTTACCTCTTCTATAACTCCACAGATGCCCCAGAGCTCAACAAGTGTCCCTCACAAGTGTCATAACAAGGGAACTGAATTCCTATGTAAATGGGATACTTTAGTCTATAGTATTTTATTACATTAACAAAAAAACTACAAACTATTTTGTTATTATTAAGGATTGTGTGTAGAATGATGAGAGAAAAAAAGCATGTGAATTCATTTTAAAATGGGTGTGACAAATAACGAAATGTGGACTGACAAATAATGAAACTTTCCATCGGCTCTGCAGCTCTCCACAGGCGACTCCAGCATGTTGGTAGCAGGAAGTGGCCTGGGATGATTGAGCAGCCTCATCTTAGCCTGTGTGATGAGGCCATGGTGCTGGTCCCATCATCTCCTGCAGTACACTCAGGTGGCAGTAAGCCTTGGCCTAGGATCACAGCTGGGTCATGGTGGACTCAGGAGCTCCTGGTTGGACTGGCGAGTGTTTGAAAGAGCTCAGTGAATATCGAAGACTCACCTGGGGCATATGATCTTCCACTCCAAGGTTTCTACACCATCATCACAATTCTTAAGATGTTTGGGGAATGTTGGGTTGGAAGCACATTTACATTAAATTTACATTCAGGCATTTGGCAATTTTTTTAAAGGGGGGGGGGTGGAGTGGTTGGGGTGGAGTCGGGGGGAGGGCTTTCTCAAGACTTTGCTTTCATGCTTTTTACCAATTCTGAGGAAGAGCAGCCCTAAAGATCTCAAAGATTACAGGCCTTTGGTGCTGAAGCGCTGACGTGTCACATCATGAAGACATTTGAATGAGTGATTCTCCATCTCCTCAGGCCTCCAGTCAATCACAGACTGAATCCCCTGCAATTCACCTACAAGGAGAGGACGCCATTTATGATGCATCCCCTGCCTGCTCTATTAGACCCACTCCCACATCAATCATAGTCAACAGAGATCATTATCAGCAGCACAGGCACCCAGGAATACAGGTATTCTTCCACTTCACTTGGTAGAACTCTGTATATCTCTGTGTAACTCTATTCTGTACATCTGTATATCTGTATATGTCTGTATAGCTCTATATAACCCTATATATCTCTGTATAACTCTATATATCTCTATATAACTCTGTATAACTCTATATATCTCTGTATAACTCTATATATCTCTATATAACTCTGTATACCTCTATATAACTCTGTATAACTCTGTATAACTCTATATAGCTCTGTATAACTCTATATATCTCTATGTATCTCTGGATAACTCTATATAGCTCTGTATAACTCTATATAACTCTGTATAACTCTATATAGCTCTGTATAACTCTATATAGCTCTGTATAACTCTATATAACTCTGTATAACTCTATATAACTCTATATAACCCTGTATAACTCTATTTAACTCTATATAACATTATACATCTCTATATATCTCTGTATAACTCTATAGAACTCTGTATAATTCTATATATCTCTGTATAACTCTATATAACTCTATATATCTCTGTATAACTCTATATATCTCTATATAACTCTGTATAACTCTATATATCTCTGTATAACTCTATATATCTCTATATATCTCTATGTATCTCTGTATAACTCTATATAGCTCTGTATAACTCTATATAACTCTGGATAACTCTAAATAGCTCTGTACAACTCTATATAGCTCTGTATAACTCTATATAACTCTGTATAACTCTATATAACTCTATATAACCCTGGAAAACTCTGTATAACTCTATATACCTCTGTATAACTCTATATAACTCTATATAACATTATACATCTCTATATATCTCTGTATAACTCTATAGAACTCTGTATAATTCTATATATCTCTGTATAACTCTATATAACTCTGTATATCTCTGTATAACTCTATATAACTCTATAGAACTCTGTATAACTCTATATAACTCTATATATCTCTGTATAACTCTATATAACTCTGTGTAACTCTATATAACTCTGTATAACTCTGTATAATTCTATATATCTCTGTATAACTCTATATAATATATAGATATATAATTCTATATATCTCTGTATAACTCTATATAACTCTGTATATCTCTGTATAACTCTATATAACTCTGTGTAACTCTATATAACTCTGTATAACTCTGTATAATTCTATATATCTCTGTATAACTCTATATAGCTCTGTATAACTCTATATAACTGTGTATAACTCTATATATCTCTGTATAAATCTATATATCTCTATATATCTCTGTATAACTCTATATAACTTTGTATAACTCTATATAACTCTATATAGCTCTATATAACTGTGTATACCTCTATATAACTCTATATATCTCTGTATAACTCTATATAACTCTGTATAACTCTATATAACTCTGTATAACTCTATATAACTCTATATAATTCTGTATAACTCTATATAGCTCTATATAACTGTGTATACCTCTATATATCTCTGTACAACTCTATATATTTCTATATATCTCTGTATAATGCTATATAACTCTCTATATATCCCTATATATCTCTGTATAACTCTATATGACTCTATATAACTCTGTATAACTCTGTATGATTCTATATATCTCTGTATAACTCTATATAACTCTATTTAACTCTATATACACTTGGTAGAACTCTGTATATCTCTGTGTAACTCTATTCTGTACATCTGTATATCTGTATATCTCTGTATAACTCTATATGACTCTATATATCTCTGTATAACTCTATATATCTCTATATAACTCTGTATAACTCTATATATCTCTGTATAACTCTATATATCTCTATATAACTCTGTATACCTCTATATAACTCTGTATAACTCTGTATAACTCTATATAGCTCTGTATAACTCTATATATCTCTATGTATCTCTGTATAACTCTATATAGCTCTGTATAACTCTATATAACTCTGTATAACTCTATATA
>QNUK01001213.1:0-7500 GCA_013621035.1 Clarias magur
TACACTACACTACACTACACTACCCTACATTGCACAACACTACACTACACTACATTGAACAACACTACACTGCACTACACTACACTACACTACACTACACTACATTGCACAACACTACACTACACTACATTGAACAACACTACACTGCACTACACTACACTACACTACACTACACTACATTGCACAACACTACACTACACTACAGTACACCTATGCATTTGCAATTCATATAATTGCACCCATTGTACACCACTACCTTACACCACTCATATATATTAATATAATAATATTAACAATTGTACAACACTACACAACACTACACTGTACTCCAGAGCATTGTGCCAACACTACACTACACTAAGCATTGGAATAACATTACACAACACTACACTACACTCATATTGAATAACATCATAATTGCACTCACTCATACACTCATACACTATATTCATAATTATATTGTACAACACTAATTACACTATGGTATTAATTACATTGTAATTCACACTGTAATTCACATTGCACACCACCTACACTACACTACATTGTACAACACTACACTAGACTACAATTAAATTGCACAACAACACTACACTACATTGTACAACACTACACTACACTCACATTGTACAACACTACCTAGACTACACTTAAATTGTAATAAATATTAACACCTTACACTACATTGTGCAATAACAACACTACACTACACTACATTGCACAACACTACACTAGACTACACTAAATTGCACAACACAACACTACACTACATTGCACAACACTACACTACACTACAGTACACTACATTGCACTACACTGCACTACATTGCACACCACTACACTACACTAAATTGCACAACACAACACTACACTACATTGCACAACACTACACTACACTACATTGCACAACACTACACTACATTGCACAACACTACACTACATTGCACAACACAACACTACACTACATTGCACAACACTACACTACATTGCACAACACTACACTACACTACACTACACAACACTACACTACATTGCATAACACAACACTACACTACACTACATTGCACAACACTACACTACACTACACTACACAACACTACACTACATTGCATAACACAACACTACACTACACTACATTGCACAACACTCCACTACACTACACTACATTGCACAACACTATACTACATTGCACAACACAACACTACACTACATTGCACAACACTACACTACACTACATTGCACAACACTACACTACACTACATTGCACAACACTACACTACAATACATTGCACAACACTACACTACACTACATTACATTGCACTACACTACACTACATTACACTACATTGCACAACACTACACTACACTACATTGCACAACACTACACTACACTACATTACATTGCACAACACTACACTACACTACATTACATTGCACTACATTACACTACATTGCACAACACTACACTACACTACATTGCACAACACAACACTACACTGCACTACATTGCACAACACTACACTACATTGCACAACACTACAATACACAATAGTACACTACACAACACTACACACAACACTACACTACATTGCACAACACTACACTACACTACACTACATTGCACAACACTACACTAAACTACACTACACTACATTGCACAACACTACACACTACACTACACTACATTGCACAACACTACACTACACTACACTACATTGCACAACACTACACTAAACTACACTACACTACATTGCACAACACTACACTACACTACATTGAACAACACTACACTACACTACACTACATTGCACAACACTACACTACATAACACTTCAATACACAATATTACACTACACACACTATACAACACTACACTACACTTCAATACACATTAATACACTATACTATACTACACACACAACACTATACAACACTACACTACACTACACTACACTACACTTCAATACACAATAGTACACTACACACACTACACTACACACACTATACAACACTACACTACACTTCAATACACATTCGTACACTATACTATACTACACACACAACACTATACAACACTACACAACACTACACTACACTTCAATACACATTCGTACACTATACTATACTACACACACAACACTATACAACACTACACAACACTACACTACACTTCAATACACATTAGTACACTATACTATACTACACACACAACACTATACAACACTACACAACACTACACTACACGTCAATACACATTCGTACACTATACTATACTACACACACAACACTACACTACACTACACTACACTACACGTCAATACACAACACTACACTACACTACACGTCAATACACAATAGTACACTACACACACTACACTACACAACACTTCAATACACAATAGTACAACACACTACACAACACTACACTACACTTCAATACACAACACTACACTACACAACACTACACACAACACTACACAACACTTCAATACACAATAGTACAACACACTACACTACACTACACTTCAATACACAATAGTACACTTCACAACACTACACACTACACTACACAACACTTCAATACACAATAGTACACTTCACAACACTACACACTACACTACACAACACTTCAATACACAATAGTACACTACACACACTACACACTACACTACACAACACTTCAATACACAATAGTACACTTCACAACACTACACACAACACTACACACAACACTACGCTACACTTCAATACACAATAGTACACTACACAACACTACACACAACACTACACACAACACTACACTACACTTCAATACACAATAGTACACTACACACACTACACACAACACTACACTACACTTCAATACACAATAGTACACTACACACACTACACACTACACTACACAACACTTCAATACACAATAGTACACTACACACACTACACACAACACTACACAACACTTCAATACACAATAGTACACTACACACACTACACACAACACTACACAACACTTCAATACACAATAGTACACTACACACACTACACACAACACTACGCTACACTTCAATACACAATAGTACACTACACACACTACACACAACACTACACAACACTTCAATACACAATAGTACACTACACACACTACACACAACACTACGCTACACTTCAATACACAATAGTACACTTCACAACACTACACACAACACTACACACAACACTACACTACACTTCAATGTGTGTGTGTGTGTGTGTGTGTGTGTGTGTGTGTGTGTGTGTGTGTGTGTGTGTACATGAGTGTGTACCTGTATATGTTCAATATTGAAATTAAAATAATTAAATGTAAACAGTTTTCATGGTATTTAAACCCGTTTGAGCTGCAGCCTATGAACGATACACCCTCCTTTAAAAATTTTCAAATCAAACACGTGCGCAAACACACACACACACACACACACATATGCACACACACACACACACACACACACACACACACACACACACACACACACACACACACACACACACACACACACTCCTTCAACTTGAAGAGCAGTAAAGTTATCCGGACACATGGGAATTAATTAGAGTAACAGGCTCTTTGCCTGAGGATGTGTGTGTGTGTGTGTGTGTGTGTGTGTGTGTGTGTGTGTGTGTGTGTGTGTGTGTGTGTGTGTGTGTGTGTGTGTGTGTGTGTGTTCGAGATCTTGCTAAAATCTCCAGACCAGGGGGATTCAAGATAGTCACTAATTAAGAGAGCCATCAAAAGGAAGTGCTATTACCTTTATGTAGCTAATGAGGATGCTAATGTCTGCTTTTCTCTCGCTCTCTTTCTCTCGTATACACACACACACACACACACACACACACACACACGCAGATGACTGACTGCTGGAATTGGAAGCATCTGACCCGAGAACAGGTTAATAATTACGGACCAGTGAGATTTATGGACTTATAACCTGTGTGTGTGTGTGTGTGTGTGTAGACCGATATGTGAACAGCGGATTAAACAGTGTAGTTTATTGCTGTTCTGGCAGTGTGTTTTACTGCGCACACACGTTGATGGAACGCTGCGCTGGGATTGGTCAGGAGGTGTTGATGAGTTCTCTGTAGCAGCAGCTCCGACACTCGCGCAGGTTCTCACGATGCCACACTCGCTCTCATACGATGTGGTTTCCATGGAGACGTGTCAGTCTCAGGCAAACTCATCAGCGTGAGCGTGCGGTGCAGTAGTGCTGATTGTTGTCCTGGAGCGGCGCCCCCTTCAGGAGGTTACTTCACCCTGCATAGCGATGTGTGTTAGAAATGTACAGAAATTATTCAAGCGAAGAAAAAAAAAGAAGAAATTGGGAAGGTGAACTCTCCAGGAAGGGGAAGGTGAAGAGATGCTTTTCAGCATTTATGTTGTTTTGTGATTAATGTTGTGTGCTGAAACACAACGACTGAGGAAACACGAAATATCAAACGTACACGGTGTGAGCTGGGGGGCGCCGCATGAGGGGCGCGGCGAGGGGGCGCGACGAGGGGGCACAGCGAGGGGGCACGGCAAAGCCCGTTTCCCCCTGAGCTTTCTTCGTCTGAGGCTTTTTTTTGTTAGAAAAATAGGTTAATTTTCTTGTATTGAAAATGTCATCTCTCTCCTCTGATACTTTCTGCAGGCTGCAGGATCCGTTTCTCCTTTTTATTCATTTAGAAAAAGATTAAATTGACCCTAAGAGGTTCTGCAGCTTGGTTTTCATAAACGCTGGCCTTCATCTCCTCGACCCTCAGACACCCGGAACATTCTGGAATTAGTTCTGCTCCTTTATTAACAGACACACTCTCATTATCTCCAATAATAATAAACTATATATATATAAAAATAATAATATAATAATAATAATAGAGCCCTCTCTCTCTCTCTCTCTCTCTCTCTCTCTCTCTCTCTCTTGGGATTCTGTTCTTTAGCAGTAAATTACAGAGCATTGTGAACTGATAATTAAACAAATCGTTCCTGTGTGTGAAAGATGCTGATTTGTGGCACGCTGTAAACACGCTCGTGTTCTCCGGGCAACTTTCCTCATAACCGCTGATTTATTAGAGGAATAATTACGGCTGGGTGACGCTCCAGTCAGGGCGCGAGCGAAGCGCCGCTCGCCTCGCAGAGCATCGGCGCAGTTACAGTCAACAGCTCGCTAAGTTTTATTTGCTTTGCAGTTAATCACTGTGTGTATGGGGGGGTGGGGGGGTGAGGGGGGGGTGGGGGGGTTATTTGGAGTCGCTTTGTCAGCCTGGAGTTCCTCGCCATGACTGAAGGTTCCTCTGGGTTCCTCTGAGTGTATCAAGCTATGGGGCACTGGAAAGAAGAGGAATTTCAGAACTAGGTATCTTGGGAATCGAGGGGACTTTCAAACGTGAGAGCGACTTACAAAAGTATTTTAAAGTTGACGTAACTGGTGAGATCCTTACACTGGTTACTAACTCTAGAGTGACTTTAATGTCCCTCTATGGCTTCCCCTCATGTCTATATGCGATTCGTTTGGTTTCCTATGAAAAGCACGCCAGTACCACTAGAGGGACTTAAGGAACCTTGGAAGCTAGGGCACTTCAGGAAGCTCTGGAAAGTTCAATTCAATTCCATAACTTTGGGGCTTTTCATTATATAAGGTACCAACAATCAGCCTGCATAGTTTGATCAAAGTGGAGAGACACTTGAGAGTGTAAGACACTAACAGTTCACTCAGATACTGTGGCGCGAGACCATTTAATGCTTTATACGTCAAAAGTAGTATTTTAGTAGCAGTATTTGACAGGGAGCCAATGCAGTGTAGATAAGATAGGGGTGATGTGCTCGTATCTTCTGGTTCTAGTGAGGACTCTCGCTGCTGCATTCTGGACTAACTGAAGCTTGTTTATACACCTAGTTGAACAAGCAGACAGTAAGGCGTTACAATAGTCCAACCTAGAGGTGATAAAAGCATCAACTAGTTTTTCTGCATCATTTAGTGACAATATGTTTCTTATCTTGGCAATATTTCTAAGGTGACAGAAAGCTATCCTGGTGATATTATCTACATGAGCTTCAAACGAAAGGCTGGAATCTATAATCACACCGAGGTCTTTAACTGTTGCACTTGATGGAACAGAAAGGCATCTAAAGTTACAGTCTGATTAGAAAGCTTACTTCTAGCTACTTGTGGTCCTATGACCAGAACTTCTGTCTTATCAGGATTAAGCAGAAGAAAATTAGTTAGCATCCAGTTTATTAAAGTATGGTCCATTAGGAAGTATGGTACTAGTGGACAGTATGGTACTAGTGGACTTGGGAAACTAGGGCACTAGGTGAAAGACATGAGCTAGTAGAGGAAGAACTGTGGGAAAGTTTGAAAAACAACTTTTTACGTAAGGTAGACGTTATTTCTGTCCAAAATGCTGCCTACGTCGTAATTCTTATCTGTAATGGAACAGAGCCAATAAGACTTAATGAGACGCTGGTGCACAAAGACGCTGGTGCAGTACAACTTGGCTCACATCAGAGACAGGGATAAAGGTTATTTTATTTTATTTCACAAACAAACAAACAAATAAATAAGCGAGCAGGTGCAGATATTATATTTCTGTATTCATTAAATCATTAAATGTTAAAATGTTGTACACTGTGGTGAAGGCCACTGGAGTTATTTATACACTTACACACTCTCTCTCTCTGAGTAAACAGCGTAGGAGGATTTCTCACACTGAATGTCTCTCAGTTAATAATGGGTTTTATAATGATGAGGATCAGCGCAGGAGAATGTGAGAATGTGGGATTAGCGTTTGATCCCTGATGAAAGAAAAACAGAAAGAAAGAGTGATAGAGTTTGTGTCAGGAGCAGAAGGACCATGAATTATATAGTGCAGCTGTGTGTGTGTGTGTGTGTGTGTGTGTGTGTGTGTGTGTGTGTGTGTGTGTGTGTGTGTGTGTGAATGGGGTGGTGTCAATGTCCAGATCGATGGCAGGATCACCTCTTGGACCTCCAGAAGGGTACGGTCCAATTTAAAAGCTTCAGTCTGAGTTTTAATCCAATTAGAGAAGAGGGTTTGGCTCAGACTTCATGAGGAGTGTGTGAGCTTAGAGTGTGAAGTGTGTCCCTGTGTGTGTGCAAGTGTGTAAGGGATGGAAAGGTCTTAAAGAAAACACTTAGCTAATTTCGGTCTGATGGTGGAGGGCTGAATCTCTTGGAGTTACATATGATGGAAGTAGAAGAGCAAGACTGAGATCTTCCTTTTTCATTTTCCTCAGCTGAATTCCTCCTTTTATGTTACATCATAACCCAAACCCCACCCCCCTGTACATCATGACAAACACCATTCCCCCTGTACTTTACGTCATGACCCAAACTCCTTCCTATATATAACAACATGACCCAAACCCCACCCCCTGTACATTACATCATAACCCAAACCCCTCCCCCTGTATATTATAATTGACCCAAACCACTCCCCTGTACATTACATCATAACCCAAACCCCTCCGCCTGT
>QNUK01001213.1:15000-25000 GCA_013621035.1 Clarias magur
TCTCTGTCTCATGCTGTGTCTCACTCTGTCTCATGCTGCGTCTCACACTTTGTCTCACTATGTCTCATGCTGTATCTCATACCGTGTCTCACACTCTGTCTCAAAGCAGATGTATCTCACTCTGTGTCTCACTCTCTCGTGCTGTGTCTCACACTGTGTCTCATGCTGTATCTCACTTTGTGTCTCACACTGTCTCATGCTGTATCTCACACTGTCTCTCAAACTGTATCTCACTCTGTCTCATGCTGTCTCTAACACTGTGTCTCATGCTGTACATCACTCTGTGTCTCATGCTGTATCTCACTTTGTGTCTCACACTGTCTCATGCTGTATCTCACACTGTCTCTCACACTGTGTCTCACTCTGTCTCATGCTGTCTCTAACACTGTGTCTCATGCTGTACATCACTCTGTGTCACATGCTGTGTCTCACGCTGTGTCTCACGCTGTGTCTCACGCTGTGTCTTACTCTGTGTCACTGTCTCTCAGGCTCTCACACTCTGATACATATGTTGCAGCGAGACTGTCACTGATTGTCCAGTGATGGGTGCTCGCCCAAATCTTTTTTCACTCCTCACTCACTTACTTGACTTGCAGCCTTCCCTTCGGCAGGTGTGTGAAGGGGCGGGGCTGCTAAACGTGGCACGGCCGGCGTGGGATCATCAGCTAAGAACCTCAGGCTATCGTTGCTCTTTAAGTCGGAGGTGTGGACCCTCATTTTCGCTTAAGGCCAGACATCGTGACTCGGCTGCCTCCACGTTAAAGCCCCTTCCCAGACGGGAACGCCGCTGCCGCAACCGGAGGGTGACAGACGTGTCAGCTTCTCCGGCTCTGCTACCACCGCCTCAAAAGGGACTAGGCGTGGCCAACCGGCCGCTACCGTCAACAAAAACTTACAGACTGTACAAATTATTGTGGGAGTGATGATCTCAGTGAAGGTGTTCCTTATGTGTTGATCTTTTCGACAGTGGAGGAGGAAGTGCAGCTCGGTCTCGGCCTCACCGCTCGGACACTGAGCGCACACACACACACACACACACACACACACACACACTCTGTGCTCCAGGTTCTCCTGTGTCTGCCCAGCTCCACGGCCAGATGGTGTTCACTCAGCCTGTACCTGCTCAGGGTCTGTGACGGAGAAGAGACACTCTGCTGGTTCCTCCTCTCTCTCTCTTTAGGGCCCGACAGCAGTGCAGTCTGGACTGGGTTTGGGTCTGACTGTCCCAGTGCTCCAGATCCTCTCTCCTCATCTGATCTGTAATGTGTGTGTGTGTGTTTGTGTGTGTGTGTGTCACTCTCTCTCACACACTCTCCCTCCCTCTCAAGTTCAATGTGCATTATTGTTTTAACAATGTCACCAAAGCAGATTATAATCACACCCACACACACACACACACACACACACACACACACCAATTATAAACATAGAGACAAACAAAGGAATAGAAGCAGGTGAGCAGACGAGTGGAGTACACACAGAGAGGCGGGGCTGATTAGCTCGTACAGATTACTGTAAACAGTGTTAGGATTAGATTAGATTAGATTAGATTAGATTAGATTAGATTAGATTAGATTAGATTAGATTAGATTAGATTAGAGTTCCTCTCAGTGTGGAAGGTGGAAGTGAACGTAGGTGAGTTTGGGAGACGTGTGTGAGGAACGGAGAGATAGAGGACAGACGAATAGAGGACATGGAGATAAACATAAAGCAGATAAAGGAGCGAAAGATTCCGAACAATAACAAAAGAAACGGAGCCGAAACACTGAAGTCCACCAGAGAGACGCTGCAGTTCTCCATCTCTCTCTCTCTCACTGAACCATCTCATCATGGGGCGGTACAGGGGGCGAAAAGAAAAGTAATGCATTCTCATTCTCTATTTCCTTTCTAATCATTTCTGTTCCTGCTGATGCTGACACACACACACACACACACACACACACACACACACAGGTCAGTGGTAATGCTACATATGCCTATTTGTTTCGTCTTATCTTTCCGTCTTGTGTCTGTCCTCTGTCATTATAAAAGCAGAAATTCTCACTGAGACAGCTCTAGTGGGTGTGGCCTAATATTCTAATGAATATTTAAGTCACCAGCTAGGTGTCTCAAATCTATCCAGGGTTTTTTTTTAATTAAGGTGGGTGGGACAAGTGACATCAGTCATGTGATTAGAAGGGGCGGAGCCTTCTCTAGAGCCACCCTGTATTAACTCCGCCCACTCTGCATTTCCTAAAGTGCATGCGCGTGCTGTAAAGCTGCAAGAACAATCTCATAGTAAATGAAGTGAATTATTATTCCGCACCCTACGTAGTGTCCGTAACCTGTCACGCGTGTCTGTAGAAGGATGTTCTGTTACCACCAGCTCGACAGTGAAAGACCTGGGTGTGATATTAGACAGTAACTTGTCCTTTGATAATCATATCTCCAACATCACAAAAACAGCCTTTTTCCACCTTAGAAATATTGCCAAGCTTAGGAACATTGTATCTGTGTCTGATGCAGAAAAGCTGGTTGATGCATTCATGACCTCCAGACTGGACGACTGTAATGCATTACTGGGTGGCTGTCCTGCGTCCTCAATTAACAAGCTACAGTTAGTCCAAAATGCAGCCGCCAGGGTTCTCACTAGATCCAGAAGATATCATCATATAACCCCAATATTATCATCCTGCACTGGCTACCTGTTCAGTTTAGAATGAATTACAGAACAGCATTACTTACGTACAAGGCTCTAAACGGTCGAGCTCCCACATACCTAACCAGTCTTCTGATACGTTACAATCCAGGACGCTCCTTAAGATCAGAAAACTCCGGACTACTGGTAGTTCCCATGAGAGCGCTCTACCCCCTTTTGTAGATTGTAGAGCGTTCTCATGTTAGAGCGTTAAAGATTAAGGAATCGCCTTCCTGACAGTGTTCGGCGCTCAGACACACACAGTCTACCAGGTTAAAAGTACTCAAGACGCATCTCTTTCATCTGGCGTCTTCCTTTCTTCCTATTAGCATCTCAGGGAGTTTTCCCCTCAGCACCATCGTCCTCGGCTCGCTCATCAGGGACCATCTGATCATCCTGGATCACATTTCATACACACTGCCTTCATGTTGTCTGTATTTTGTGAAGCTGTTTTAAGACAATCACCAGAGCGCTATACAAATTCAATTGAATTGAATGAACTTGGGCCTGAACACTAGAGGGAGCACTTGTGTCCTCAGTAGAGACACACACACATGTCTCGATGCCAGCAGTCTGTCTCAGCATGTGATAACTACAACACCGCACACACACACACACACACACGGCTGTCCTCTGTAATTACACAGCAAATACAAAAGCAGTGTGTGTTCATCTTCCTGCAGAGAGACACTAAGGGAAAATGGAAAACAAAGCATTGTGTGTGTGTGTGTGTGTGTGTGTGTGTGTGTGTGTGTGTGTGTGTGAGATAGAAATGTCCCGCAGTGATATGTTGCATACGCAGAGAGACCTCGTCTTCAAAACATGTAATTTACTGAGAAGAACAAAACTGTCTTGATTTGCAAACATTTCCAGAATTTTGGTCGTCGTGTCAACCAGCCTAAACGTTGTCCGTAATCCAGACGTGTGTGTGTGTGTGTGTGCGTGTGTGTGTGTGTGTGCGTGTGCGTGATTGCTCTGTTGCCTTGTGCCATAATTATACACAACGTTTTGACGTGTGAACGTGTTAATTGTCTGTAATTGTGTCTCTGAGTTTAAGACGCTGATGGTTGTGAACACACCCGCACAGACACACACAGACGCACCTCACACACACTCACACACACTCAACTTTTACTTTCTCTGATTTTAAAGAAAAACCTCATGCTTGTATATTTTATTTTCCATTTTAGGCTCTAGTTTCAGCACTTTCCATTGAAGGAGTCGCCAGTTTCGGTGACTTCACGTTGGTAAGGAGTCTCCAGGTCCGGAGCTTTTCTTGGAAGGAGTCTCCAGTTTCAGTAGTTTAAGCGCTCAAAGTTTCATGACATCTTCAGAATAGAGAATGTGTTTCTGGGTCTCGCTAATGCTCTTGAAGGCATTTTAAAGGATGTAGAGACCAGGAGAATTGTGTCTTGACCTCGTCACCGTCAAATGATTCCCAAGATCCATAATGGCACAGATCCTGGAAAAGTCCAGGCTTCCCACAGCTCCAACACCTGCTCCATCAACTTCTTCAGGCTCCATTGTACCACCTTGTTCAGAGATAAGAACGCACAAAGAAGTAAGTCGATGAGACAGAATATCTGTGGCACTGAGCCAAACAATGAACTTTCTCTGTGGTGTTCTCCATCGCACCAGCCAGCCGCTGCAGACACACATCCTGGAGCTGTACATTTCCCCACATCTGCTGTGGGTTCAGAGAGCTCAGCTGGAGAGCAGGAGGGCTGCAGAAAGCTCCGGAACATCTGTCGAACAGGCACCTTGAAGCACTGCTCGTGTTCTGCGTCTGAGGTTGCATCTGTCGTGGGCTGCAGAGGGACTCGATCGCCTCGACGAAGAAGCAGGATTCCTTGCCAGTGTCTCGTTGTCTTGGGGTTCAGCACCGCCGTCTCTCTCTTCTGAAGGCTTCTTTCTTGTTTATTAAGTTCAGGGTTGTGGTGAGGCACAGAAGCACGGTGAGTTCTGTGTTTTCTCTCTGTGGGTGAACAGATGGTGTTTCTGGATCATCTTTATGGTTTGGATTGAAATTATAAAAGTGAAAACATCCTTTTTCATGCAACTATAAGGCTTTAGTCTATCTAAGAATGTTCATCATGTATCTGCAGCCTGACTGGTATTACAACTGACCTCCACCATCCTCTCGCGGGTGGTCAGACCACAACATGTCTTCAGGTAAGCATGACTCAGTGTCTCAATGACTCGGTGACTCACTATCTCAATAATGACTCACTATCTCAATAATGACTCACTATCTCAATGACTCAGTGACTCACTATCTCAATTATGACTCACTGTCTCAATAATGACTTACTATCTCAATGACTCACTATCTCAATGACTCAGTGACTCACTATCTCAATAATGACTCACTATCTCATATCTCAATAATGACTCACTATCTCAATGACTTACTATCTCAATGACTCAGTATCTCAATAATGACTCACTATCTCAATAATGACTCATTATCTCAATGACTCACTATCTCTATGACTCACTATATCAATAATGACTCACTATCTCAATGACTCACTATATCAATAATGACTCACTATCTCAATGACTCACTATATCAATAATGACTCACTATCTCAATTATGACTCACTATATCAATAATGACTCATTATCTCAATGACTCACTATATCAATAATGACTCACTATCTCAATGACTCACTATCTCAATGACTCACTATATCAATAATGACTCACTATCTCAATAATGACTCATTATCTCAATGACTCACTATCTCTATGACTCACTATATCAATAATGACTCACTATCTCAATGACTCACTATATCAATAATGACTCACTATCTCAATGACTCACTATATCAATAATGACTCACTATCTCAATTATGACTCACTATATCAATAATGACTCATTATCTCAATGACTCACTATATCAATAATGACTCACTATCTCAATGACTCACTATCTCAATGACTCACTATATCAATAATGACTCACTATCTCAATTATGACTCACTATCTCAATAATGACTCACTATATCAATGACCCAGTAACCCTAGTCTGGGCAGGTACTTTTCCTCTTTCTTAGGATGGGTGTTTGTCTAATCTCTCAGATCAGGTCTAATCTCCTGGGTTGAGGGTGAAGCTCCTGCTGAGACAAATCAGGAAATTCACAAACCTCTTCACCATGACAATGTCTCCATCCATGAAGATCTTCTTCTTCTCCCAGTTCTTTGTAAGCAATCCTGGCTCCCTCACACATGTACATGTAGGGGGATAATTGAACTCTGCATGCTGTCTGGATAGCAGGTTAATGAGATCAGACACATACAGCGTTACATAACACTGGCCAAAAATGCTCTCTCTCTCTCTCTCTCTCTCCCTCTCGCTATCTATCTCTCTCTCTCTCTCTCTCTCTCTCTCTCTCTCTCCCTCTCGCTCTCCTTTTCTCTCTCTGTACTTGGCGCCTCATAAAGAGATTCCTTTATGCAGATGAAATGGAGGAGCACACTTTGATCCTCTCCCCATTCTCCTATCCATTTACTTTCATCTCTCTCTCTCTCTCTCTCTCTTTTCAGGGCGTTTCTTTGTCTCGGTCCATCGGGCCAGTGGGAGCGAGCGCTGAAATGCCAAACAGCAGACGGGGTTATTTTCATAAGTTGATAAGAAGCAGAGCCAAAACCCTGAATGAGGGATGATGAAAAAGGAATGAAAGAGAAAGAAAGACAGACACATTGGGACAGAGAGAGACAGAGAGAGAGAGACAGAGACAGAGACAGAGAACGATTCTTCATTACTGTAAATTGAGGCTGTGACTTGATTCTGACTAAAGTCTGTAACACATCGGAACATGTCTGTCTCTTTTTATCCTCTCTCTCTCTCTCCTTTGTGGTCTGCATCTCCTACTTTCTGTATGTCTTTCTCTTGGTTTCAGTCCATCTGCTTGTCTCACTCTCTTTTAGTCTGTCAGACTTTTCTTGCATTTTGTATCTCATCTCTCTCTCTCCCGTTTTTTCTTGCATTAAGCTCCGTCTCTGTGAGCTGTGTTAGCGTTAGCCGCTAAGAGGGCCCCAGGCCGCTTCACTGCTGATGTGAGCGTGCTCAGAGCCTCTTTGCTATTAATTTAGCGTCTGTGCGAGACTGGCAGTTGGTAAATTAATAAAGCCAGGGAGAGTCTCTGCTGGCCAGTGACTCTTTGCCAGACACTAGCGCTAACGGCTAGCCACGTGTGCCAACAGAGGAGGCAATTAGGCAGCGAGTGTGTGAGCTGTGTGTGTGTGACCTGAAACTAAATCCATCAGGAGATTCAGTACGGGTGAAACGATTGACTGCTTATTAGCATGCTAGTCCTGTTCTGTTGCTCTGTGTACTGACCATGCTAACCTGACGGTTGTGCTAATAACTAGCAGCATAGCAAAATGTTTAATCGATTAAAGTGCAGACAGATATATGAATAGATATGTTGTAAACGCGGCTAATAATCGGGCTAGCAGAGTGAGCCTGGAAACGAAACCAATCCACGCAGAGCTTCAACATTTACCTCAGAAATGACTGAGAAAAACGCGGAGATACACCAGAACAGCACAGAGAAGCGTTAGCTTAACACGGCTAGTTCACGGTGTTAAACAGACTAGCTGGTGTTATAATGCGAGTCTGTTGTTTTAGCTGAGTGTTAATTGATAGCTACAGCCTTAGGCGTTACATTTAGCGTTTGCTAGCATGCTAGGAGATTAGCTAAACTGAAAAATGAGCTTTATTAGAGTGATTAACCAACACTGGGCTAAATATAAGGTGAAGATTTCTCTCTCTCTATCTCTCTCTGTCACGCTCTCTATTTCTCAGACTGTTTATTTTTGTCTTTCTCTCTATTTCTCCGTCTGTCCCTCTGACTCACTCCCTCACTCTCTGTTATTCGTCTCTCTCTCTCTCTCTCTCTCTCTGACAGTTTCTGAACTCTCTTTAAGTTCCCTAACTCGTCTCTTTAGCACCTACACGATGTTCCCTACACACTACTGTTTTAGACTAATTAGTGTCGAGTACCATTGTGATAATCGCACTCACATTTGTCCACTTGCTGTGTTTCCCACACACACACGCACACACACACGCGCGCACACACACGGCCTCTCCATGACCCAGGTAGAATCTGTCACTCAGCTCACATCATCACACAGAGTCATTTCTATTATTATCTGTTCCACATGTCTCAGATTCGGGCCTCTCATTTCCACCAGTTAGGTTAATGGGTGTCTTGTGCGTGGTGATGTCACTTCCTGTCACATCAACACCTTGATTAAACATCTGTGTCTCAGGGAAATGTCTATAGTGACAGCAGGGTGCTTCAGTACTATAGACAGGAGGAGTAAAATCTTCCAAAAGTTCATCTGTCTGCCTTCCTGTCCACACGCCAACCTTACTGTCTGTCTGTCTGTCTGTCTGTCTGTCTGAACAATGTAATGTTTGTTGTGTGGAGGAGCTGTGTAACTGCAGAGTGGTCTGGGTGCTCATGCCGACACGTGACCTCCAACAAAAGCTCTTACAATGGTCATGTGAGCATTAGAACTGAACCATGGAGCAATGGAAGAAGATGGCCTGGTCAAGTGAGATGACTGACAGGTGACTCCGCCCCGATCCTGATGAGACGACTTACATGTGACTCCAACCTGATCCTGATGAGATGACTGACAGGTGACTCCGCCCTGAATCCACGTGATAGTCTTCGGCCCTCCCAACTGAATGGTAGTAGTAGCCTTAATGTGGAGCCCCCTAGTGACGGGGAGGAATTAGACGTGACTAAAAGTGGTCACTTAAATATTGCGTTACGTCCGAGGGTTCTATTTTAAACTGTATGGAAATGGTGGTATATGGCAGAAAGAGCTAGATCCAGTGATTAACTGATGAAATAATGAGGTTTGTATTGCTTTACAAACACACACACACACACACACACACACTCCCAAACCACAAACAGTGAATAAATTCCCTCTTCCCAAAATAAATGGCACCCCGTCCCTACTACTGCTGAGTGCACAAACATACAGTGAAATTATCTACAAATATATACAAAGAGCAACCAAAGTAATAATCAAAGTCACTGGAGGCAAAAAGTCAAAACCAGAAAACACAAGCAAATATCATATTATATCTGGTGGCGCTGGTTGATGACGTCACTCTCAGGGCGGAAGCGGCCGTGTGGAAGGTCAGGTAGAGCCGATGCGGGGAAACAGTCAGAAAACCTGGAGTGGAGTCTGGAGCGGCGCGCGACCAGGACACGAGACACACACACACACACACACACGCGCGCAACCAAGCGTTTATACACAGCAGAATATTTTTATTATTTTTTATTATTTTTGCATTTTCATTCATTTGTTTTACTCAGTAGCGAATATGATTTAAAATGTAACGAATTACAATACATCTAACACATAAAACATACTGAAGTAAAAGTAAAATTACAGATTTAAAAACTACTTTGAACAGTAGAAGTACACAAAAACAAAACACAACTCAATTACAGTAACGCGAGTGAATGTCGTCCGTTACTGTCCACCTCTGGACACATGTTGCTAAAAACATAAAAGCTAAAGCGTTAAATTACACTAATGATGATCGATCAGCAGAGCACACACACACACACAGACACACACACACACACACACACACCTGCTCTGAGCCACTAACCCTCGCAGGTCTTCATTACAGAATGAGAATGGAGCGATAATTGGGTGAATTTGCTGAACTTTAGAAGATTATAAATACATTTAAAAACCGAAATTAGCGTCTAATCCGAGAGGAATCGCATAAATGTCATGAAAAAAAAGAAAGAACAGAGTGTGTTAAATTCATGCTTAATGCCAGTCTGTTAAACTGGAGCTAACAGTTAATCTTCAGAGAGAGAGAGAGAGAGAGAATGCATGGAGGAACTGAAAATAAGATTTTTATTTCTTGTTTTTTATTGTGGGATTTTTTTCTCTCACTGTTTTGTACACTGATTTAATCAGAAAGGTGTCGCACTGTACTCGCGTTCTAGCGGTTTCTCAGTAACACCACAAGCTGAGGGTTTTTCCTCTCGTTAACTTGGAGACGGAGAGAGTAAGGAGAGGCTGTGGGGGAACGAGTGTGTGTAGCTGCGTTAGTGTAAGTGACAACAAGAACTCGTTACACAGTGTGATGTGGGGTCTTTATTAAATACACCAGATCATGTGGTGGTGTGAGACTGTGGTCACGCCCCCCCCGGGTCGAGGGTTCAAATCAGACTGGGGTCTGTGTGCGTGTGTGTTTGTCTGCGTGTGTGTGTGCATGTTCTCCTTACATGCAGATTAAGTTAACAGGTGTACCCAA
>QNUK01001213.1:30000-32500 GCA_013621035.1 Clarias magur
TTAAAGTTAATACTTTTCCGCGTTGTTCATCACGCTGTAGTTTGGCTGTAGAGATGCCACCTCTCCGCGGGTACACTACGCCTCTCCTGGTTTTTCCAGAGCGTCTCGTCATCAGCCTCTGATGGAGAACACTGAATTTTTCTGAGAGCTGAGATCTCCACAACTGTTCTTCTGTAATGAAGTGTTAAAGTGTAAACTGCTGAACCCTGAGAAGAACCTGAGAGGAACCAGCAGCAGCAGGAACACACACTGCACAGACTGTAGCGTGTCTGGCTGCGTAATGAACACACTAAGCCTCTGATTTACTAAAATTCCAAGATAATGAGCGCCAATTTGCTCACGTCGGCGTGCGCCATGTCGTTTACAAACAATCACCGTGTAAGGGTTTAGCGCTCGTTAATTCTACTGAAGTTTAAATCTGATACGCACTTCAAAACCAAAACGTAAGACTACAGAACGCATGTGGAGCGACAGAGCGGAGAAACGATGTGTGTTCTGATAATGAGCTGGATACACACACACACACACACACACACACACACACACACACACACACACACACACACACACACACAGCAGCTGTGTACAATTGTTTTCTCGTTCTGTCTCTTATACACATTCAACCAGTAGTCTCAGTGAAGGAGGCGTGGCCTCTGTATTTTAGTCTCAGTGAAGGAGGCGTGGCCTCTGTATCTTAGTCTCAGTGAAGGAGGCGTGGCCTCTGTATCTTAGTCTCAGTGAAGGAGGTGTGGCCTCTGTATCTTAGTCTCAGTGAAGGAGGCGTGGCCTCTGTATCTTAGTCTTAGTGAAGGAGGTGTGGTCTCTGTACCTCAGGCTCAGTGAAGGAGGCGTGGCCTTTGTACCTTAGTCTCAGTGAAGGAGGCGTGGCCTCTGTATTTTAGTCTCAGTGAAGGAGGCGTGGCCTCTGTATTTTAGTCTCAGTGAAGGAGGCGTGGCCTCTGTATCTTAGTCTCAGTGAAGGAGGCGTGGCCTCTGTATCTTAGTCTCAGTGAAGGAGGCGTGGCCTCTGTATCTTAGTCTCAGTGAAGGAGGCGTGGCCTCTGTATCTTAGTCTCAGTGAAGGAGGCGTGGCCTCTGTATCTTAGTCTCAGTGTAGGAGGTGTGGTCTCTGTATCTTAGTCTCAGTAAAGGAGGCGTGGCCTCTGTATTTTAGTCTCAGTGAAGGAGGCGTGGCCTCTGTATCTTAGTCTCAGTGAAGGAGGCGCGGTCTCAGTGTAGGAGGTGTGGTCTCTGTATCTTAGTCTCAGTAAAGGAGGCGTGGCCTCTGTATTTTAGTCTCAGTGAAGGAGGCGCGGTCTCAGTGTAGGAGGTGTGGCCTCTGTATCTTAGTCTCAGTAAAGGAGGCGTGGCCTCTGTATCTTAGGCTCTGTACATGAAGTAATTTAATTCTTCATTAGTTATGGTCCCCTCAGACGTGGTTGTCATGGCAACATGTCGTAAATTAGCGTCCTTCTTTGGCTGTGATTTTGTTGTTCCAGAATTCTGCTACTGAAAAATGGATTAGTCTCGAAGGGAAATCCACTCAAAGGTGTGTGTGTGTGTGTGTGTGTGTGTGTGTGTGTGTAGCCTGGTATAATCTCAGAAGCCCAGAAATCCTGTGAACTATTCAACTGTCTCTAATGTGGGTTAGAAAACATTGTGCATTTCTCTGGAGTATTAAATGCCACAGTCTGGTTTTGTCACAGTGTGTGTGCGTGTGTGTGTGTGTGTGTGTGTATGTATGTGTGTGTGTGTGGAATAAGCTCCAAACATGCTATACATGGGTTTGTCTTGGGGTCACGGTCAAGATGGAGGAATAAATAACACAAGCACGCACAAAAGTAGATAGTGCTACACACACACACACACACACACACACACACACACACACCTCCTACTGCTGCAGACTTTCACAAGTGTTCAACTATGAAAAACAAACAATGAAAGAAGATGGAAGAAAATAAAACACACACACATTTTTACATACACTCTCTCTCTCACACACACACTCTCTCTCTCTCTCTCTGTTTTTCCTGTATGTGTGTGACTTTGTCCTTGTTTCCTATTTTTGCTCCTTCTTCATTTTGACCATGGTTGCCACGGTGATGGAGGGCTGTAATTATGGGATGTTGGCTTTGATCTCAGGCGCTGTTGGTTGAACAAACACACACAGCGTGAGTTCATTCAGACTCACACCAGGCCCACGGACACACACACACACACACACACACTCCACTCACGATCATTTACATGCTCATACTGTGTGTGTGTGTGTGTGTGTGTGTGTGCTTTATGATGCATGTCATTGGTGTTGGTGTCCTGAGTGTACAAGTCATGGCAGGAAGATATGGTACACACACACACACACACACACACACACACACACACACACAAGAACACACACACGCACACAAACAAACACACACACAAGAACACACACACACACACACAAACACACACACAGCAGATCAGTGATGCTTTGGCAGAGACGAATGTGAGG
>QNUK01001213.1:35000-37500 GCA_013621035.1 Clarias magur
AGTAGTCAGTTATTTCTCTCATCTTTAGGGCAGTAGTCAGTTGTTTCTTCTGTCTTTAAAGTAGTTGTCAGTTATTTCTCTAATCTTTAGGGCAGTAGTCGGTTGTTTCTTCTGTCTTTAATGCAGTAGTCAGTTATTTCTCTCATCTTTTGGGCAGTAGTCGGTTGTTTCTTCTGTCTTTAAAATAGTTGTCGGTTATTTATTTTAGTCTTTGAAATCGTTGTCTGTTATTTCTCTCATCTTTAGGGCAGTAGTCAGTGGTTTCTCTCATCTTTAGGGCAGTAGTCAGTTGTTTCTTCATTCTTTAATGCAGTAGTCAGTTATTTCTCTCATCTTTAGGGCAGTAGTCAGTTGTTTCTTTTGTCTTTAAAATAGTTGTCGGTTATTTATTTTAGTCTTTGAAATCGTTGTCTGTTATTTCTCTCATCTTTAGGGCAGTAGTCAGTTGTTTCCTCTGTCTTTAATGCAGTAGTCAGTTATTTCTCTAATCTTTAGGGCAGTAGTCAGTTGTTTATTCTGTCTTTAATGCAGTAGTCAGTTATTTCTCTAATCTTTAGGGCAGTAGTCAGTTGTTTCTTTTGTCTTTAAAGTAGTTGTCAGTTATTTCTCTAATCTTTAGGGCAGTAGTCGGTTGTTTCTTTTGTCTTTAAAGTAGTTGTCAGTTATTTCTCTCATCCTTAGGGCAGTAGTCGGTTGTTTCTTCTGTCTTTAATGCAGTAGTCAGTTATTTCTCTCATCTTTAGGGCAGTAGTCAGTTGTTTCTTTTGTCTTTAAAATAGTTGTCGGTTATTTATTTTAGTCTTTGAAATCGTTGTCTGTTATTTCTCTCATCTTTAGGGCAGTAGTCAGTGGTTTCTCTCATCTTTAGGGCAGTAGTCAGTTGTTTCTTCATTCTTTAATGCAGTAGTCAGTTATTTCTCTCATCTTTAGGGCAGTAGTCAGTTGTTTCTTTTGTCTTTAAAATAGTTGTCGGTTATTTATTTTAGTCTTTGAAATCGTTGTCTGTTATTTCTCTCATCTTTAGGGCAGTAGTCAGTTGTTTCCTCTGTCTTTAATGCAGTAGTCAGTTATTTCTCTAATCTTTAGGGCAGTAGTCAGTTGTTTCTTCTTTCTTTAATGCAGTAGTCATTTATTTCTCTCATCTTTTGGGCAGTAGTCAGTTGTTTCTTCTGTCTTTAATGCAGTAGTCAGTTATTTCTCTCATCTTTAGGGCAGTAGTCAGTTGTTTCCTCTGTCTTTAATGCAGTAGTCAGTTATTTCTCTAATGTTTAGGGCAGTAGTCAGTTGTTTATTCTGTCTTTAATGCAGTAGTCAGTTATTTCTCTAATCTTTAGGGCAGTAGTCAGTTGTTTCTTCTGTCTTTAAAGTAGTTGTCAGTTATTTCTCTAATCTTTAGGGCAGTAGTCGGTTGTTTCTTTTGTCTTTAAAGTAGTTGTCAGTTATTTCTCTCATCCTTAGGGCAGTAGTCGGTTGTTTCTTCTGTCTTTAATGGAGTAGTCAGTTATTTCTCTCATCTTTAGGGCAGTAGTCAGTTGTTTCTTTTGTCTTTAAAATAGTTGTCGGTTATTTATTTTAGTCTTTGAAATCGTTGTCTGTTATTTCTCTCATCTTTAGGGCAGTAGTCAGTTGTTTCTTCTGTCTTTAATGCAGTAGTCAGTTATTTCTCTCATCTTTAGGGCAGTAGTCAGTTGTTTCTTCTTTCTTTAATGCAGTAGTCAGTTATTTCTCTAATCTTTAGGGCAGTAGTCAGTTGTTTCTTCTTTCTTTAATGCAGTAGTCATTTATTTCTCTCATCTTTTGGGCAGTAGTCAGTTGTTTATTCTGTCTTTAATGCAGTAGTCAGTTATTTCTCTCATCTTTAGGGCAGTAGTCAGTTGTTTCCTCTGTCTTTAATGCAGTAGTCAGTTATTTCTCTAATGTTTAGGGCAGTAGTCAGTTGTTTATTCTGTCTTTAATGCAGTAGTCAGTTATTTCTCTAATCTTTAGGGCAGTAGTCAGTTGTTTCTTCTGTCTTTAAAGTAGTTGTCAGTTATTTCTCTAATCTTTAGGGCAGTAGTCGGTTGTTTCTTTTGTCTTTAAAGTAGTTGTCAGTTATTTCTCTCATCCTTAGGGCAGTAGTCGGTTGTTTCTTCTGTCTTTAATGCAGTAGTCAGTTATTTCTCTCATCTTTAGGGCAGTAGTCAGTTGTTTCTTTTGTCTTTAAAATAGTTGTCGGTTATTTATTTTAGTCTTTGAAATCATTGTCTGTTATTTCTCTCATCTTTAGGGCAGTAGTCAGTTGTTTCTTCTGTCTTTAATGCAGTAGTCAGTTATTTCTCTCATCTTTAGGGCAGTAGTCAGTTGTTTCTTTTGTCTTTAAAATAGTTGTCGGTTATTTATTTTAGTCTTTGAAATCATTGTCTGTTATTTCTCTCATCTTTAGGGCAGTAGTCAGTTGTTTCTTCTGTCTTTAATGCAGTAGTCAGTTATTTCTCTCATCTTTAGGGCAGTAGTCAGTTGT
>QNUK01001213.1:40000-47500 GCA_013621035.1 Clarias magur
CAGAGTGAGAGACGGAGAGAGAGAGAGAGACGGAGAGAGAGAGAGAGACGGTGAGAGAGAGACGGAGAGAGACAGACAGACAGAGAGAGACAGAGAGAGAGACGGGGAGAGACAGACAGACAGAGAGAGACAGAGTGAGAGACGGAGAGAGAGAGAGAGACGGTGAGAGAGAGTGAGAGTGAGAGAGAGACGGTGAGAGAGAGTGAGAGAGAGACGGTGAGAGAGAGTGAGAGTGAGAGAGACGGCGAGAGAGAGGTGGAGAGAGAGAGTGAGAGAGAGAGACGGGGAAAGAGAGAGAGACAGAAGGAGACAGACAGACAGAGGGAGAGACGGAGAGAGAGAGAGACAGAAGGAGACAGACAGACAGAGGGAGAGACGGAGAGAGAGAGAGACGGGGAGAGAGAGAGAGACAGAGACAGACAGACAGAGGGAGAGACAGAGAGAGAGAGGGGAGAGACAGACAGACAGAGAGAGACAGAGAGAGAGACGGAGAGAGAGAGAGACGGGAGAGAGAGAGAGACAGGAGACAGAGAGAGGGAGAGACGGAGAGAGAGAGAGACAGACAGAGGGAGAGACGGAGAGAGAGAGAGACGGGAGACACAGACAGAGAGAGAGAGACAGATGAGAGAGACAGAGAGACAGACAGAGGGAGAGACGGAGAGAGAGAGAGACAGACAGAGAGAGAGAGACGGAGAGAGAGAGACAGACAGAGGGAGAGACGGAGAGAGAGAGAGACGGGGAGAGAGAGTGAGAGACGGGGAGAGACAGACAGACAGAGAGAGACAGAGAGAGAGGGGGAGAGACAGACAGACAGAGAGAGACAGAGTGAGAGACGGAGAGTGAGAGAGACGGTGAGAGAGAGGCGGAGAGAGAGAGTGAGAGAGAGAGACGGGGAGAGAGAGAGAGAGACAGAAGGAGACAGACAGACAGAGGGAGAGACGGAGAGAGAGAGAGACAGAAGGAGACAGACAGACAGAGGGAGAGACGGAGAGAGAGAGAGACGGGGAGAGAGAGAGAGACAGAAGGAGACAGACAGACAGAGGGAGAGACGGAGAGAGAGAGAGAGACAGAAGGAGACAGACAGACAGAGGGAGAGACGGAGAGAGAGAGAGACGGGGAGAGAGAGAGAGACAGAAGGAGACAGACAGACAGAGGGAGAGACGGAGAGAGAGAGAGACAGAAGGAGACAGACAGACAGAGGGAGAGACGGAGAGAGAGAGAGACGGGGAGAGAGAGAGAGACAGAAGGAGACAGACAGACAGAGGGAGAGACGGAGAGAGAGAGAGACAGAAGGAGACAGACAGACAGAGGGAGAGACGGAGAGAGAGAGAGACGGGGAGAGAGAGTGAGAGACGGGGAGAGACAGACAGACAGAGAGAGACAGAGAGAGAGGGGGAGAGACAGACAGACAGAGAGAGACAGACAGACAGAGGGAGAGACGGAGAGAGAGAGAGACGGGGAGAGAGAGAGAGACAGAAGGAGAGAGACAGACAGAGGGAGAGACGGAGAGAGAGAGAGACAGAAGGAGACAGACAGACAGAGGGAGAGACGGAGAGAGAGAGAGACGGGGAGAGAGAGAGAGACAGAAGGAGACAGACAGACAGAGGGAGAGACGGAGAGAGAGAGAGAGACAGAAGGAGACAGACAGACAGAGGGAGAGACGGAGAGAGAGAGAGACGGGGAGAGAGAGAGAGACAGAAGGAGACAGACAGACAGAGGGAGAGACGGAGAGAGAGAGAGACGGAGGCACAGGCAGTTGTTTCCATTGAAAATATGACAGGAAAACAAAATGCTGCAGTAATACACACTGTGTGTGTGTGTGTGTGTGTGTGTGTGTGTGTGTGTGTGTGTGTGTGCGTGCACGCGCATTCCATTTTCAGTGCCATTACCAGGAGCTTTTGGCTCTGACTCACCGTGATGAACTGCAGGTTTATAAGAGAGGTGTGTGTGTGTGTGCGCGTGTTTGTGTGTGTGTGTTGGGGGGGAGGGGGGGTAGGGGGTATTGGGGGGTGGTGAGTGATACGGGTCAATATAGTCAGGGACCTCACCTATAACCTTCCCAAAGAAGATGAGTGGTGTGTGTGTGTGTGTGTGTGTGAGTGAAAGAGAGAGAGAGAGAGAGAGAGAGAGAGAGAGACTGGTCTCATTAAACCTTCATTAAAATGCCAGAATTCTGTTAATAAGTATCTGTATGCAAATGAGCGACACACCCACATCCTCTTCGCCCCGCCCCCTCCACTCACAGCCCTGGTTAGTCTACATGAATGTTTTTATTAGAGATCTCTCTGCTGATTTTGCTGATGGACTGATAGCCGCCTGTCAAAAAGGGGCGGGGCTTAATTGTCCATCAGTTGCTTGATCCAGATTTAGCCTAGCTTGCTAGCTGACTGATATCGAGCTAAGGAACGGACTAGCGGTGATGTCACATGATCAGAACGACACAATGCTATTGGTTCCAGGAAAGTGAGTTCATGAGAGAAACAGGAAACAGGAAGCGTGTGACACGCGAGGACGACGAGAAGTAAACACAGGTGAGTGTTAGATCCAAAGTTCCAGCTGAAGGTGAGACGTTAAATGATTAAAGGAACCATGTGGAGAATAATAACGTCTTCTGTGAGCGGGGAACGAAGCGGAGAACATCAAAGACACAAAAGAAGAGAAGATCAAAGGAAGAAACGCAACCGAGCGTCAGAGCTGCAGACCTTTCACAGGTAACAGGAACCTTTTGAAGAGTGTTTTAAAGTTCACCTGAAATTCAAGAACTTTATTCGGTTCAGAGTGACAGGAACCGTTTCAGGAACCGGACACGTTCAGTCCTGCTTCTCAGGAAGCTTTGTCCAGGAACCCTTTTGGGAACTTTATCCAGAACTCGGGAACCTCTTTAGAAGCTTCAGGAGTCGAGCTGATTGCAGTTCCTGCACTGCAGTACGGTTCTACACCAGAGCCAGAACTGTAGCCCAGGAATTGTTGTGGGCGGAGCTTAATGTATTGAATGATGCTGTGAGATTTACAGGAAAAGTTTTCTAACCAAGTGTTGTGTTTTAGACATCTTAAGTGTGTGTGTGTGTGTGTGTGTGTGTGTGTGTGTGTGTGTGTGTGTGTGTGTGTGTGCGTGTGTGTGTGCGCGTGTGTGTCTCAGGTGTAAAAGGTAAAGGTTGTTCCGACATGAAGCAATTGGGCCGTCACCGCGGCAATACTGCTGTCGCTACGGAGATGAAGTGGCCACCGGAGGCCTGTTTGTGTGTGTGTGTGTGTGTGTGTGTGTGTGTGTGTGTGTGTGTGTGTGTGTGTGTGTGTGTGTGTCTTTAGCAATGTTCAGTTGTTGTGTTTTTGCTTTTTGTTGTTGTTTACCTCCTCAAGCACTTTTACACTCTCCTTGACATATAACAGGGGGTTCAGCGCTCTCTCTCACACACACACACACACACACACACACACACACACACACACACACACACACACACACACACACACAGAGTAGGTGAGAGAAATTATTTAGCTAATTATTTGTCACCCGCTAGTAAAACCACACTATGTGTAAAGAGCCGTTAGAACTACTGAACACCGAGCTCACGACCGCGGGCCGCTTTGTTTACTGAGGCGTTACCATGGAAACCGTAACCAATCAGAGTGAGCAGGTTAAAATGAGAGAATTAATCAACACCTTCTGACCATTCAGGGCACAGCGTTCAGGAGCGGTTTACTCGCTCACTCTCATTATCACACACACACACACACACACACACACACACACACACACACACACACAGTGTGACAGTGTTTAGCGCTCCACACCTCCAGCTGTCACACCTGAGAGATAAAGTGCGACACTAACTTGAGGAACGGGGCTGTGTCCACAGAGTGTGTACACACACACACACACACACACACACACGGGAAGAGCTTCAAAGCATGTGTGTGTATGTGTGTGTGTTCCTGTGAGATAGCAAGTGTGAAAGTACAATGTGAAATCACACTATGAACACAGAGCCATCTGTAAACAAGCAGAACCACATGGTTAAACACACACACACACACACACACACACACACACACACACACACACACACACACACACACAGGGAATGAGATATAATAGAAGAAAACTAGAGCCTGAAATGTAAGTCGGTTTCTCTAAAAAAAAATAGAAAAAATCTCTCTCTCACACACACACACACACACACACATACACACATACAACTTTCTTTGCTCTGAAGATTAAAAAGAGATAAAATATCATTTATTCATGTATGATTAATGTAATTTAATTCAGAGAATCTGAATCCGAAAAGACTGAGCTTATCAGACGCACACACACACACACACACACACGTTCACAAGAACACCATCTCACCTAAAAACCTTGCCTTCATGCCTGCTACCGCTCTGTCATGAAACATATCAGATTATACACAGCAGTGAGGATGATCTAATTAATTATAATAGATAGTATAATATAAGTAGACTGTATAAAATAATACATAATTATTATCATTTCTAAAAATCTATATCTGACATTGTGATTGAAACAGTTACTCAGTACTTGAGGAGTATTTTCACTGTTTCACTGTATTTTCATTCTGAAGTACAGATACTCTCACTCTGGTTTATAAATCACTCTACATATATTAATGATATAATATTATATTAATTATATATTAATGATTCACCCTGAGCAGAAGTCTGAGACGTCCCCGTGAGACTGTGCAGTAGAGTGTGTGTGTGTTCTCACAGAGTTAGCAGTGATCTGTGCTTCAGTCCGCGCGCTGAGTGATCTTACTAGTTTAGTTCCTGCTCCCCCTGCAGGTGACCTGAGGTAATGTCCACTAGCAAACGGCATCCCAATACAGGATGATTCCTCATGTTCCACGCGCACACACACACACACACACACACACACACAGGAGCCTGACGTGGGTTAAACACACCTGGAGATAAATGTAATACATAGTGTGTGTACATGTGTTTTGGTTTAAATGAACACGAGTCTGGATGTTTGATTTCCAGTAATAAACAGGATGGTGGAGATTAGGAAGCAGTGTGTGTGTGTGTGTGTGTGTGTGTTTGTGAGGGCTAACTCCTGTACATTTCCACCTCATTGGTTTCTATTTTTGTAATTGTGATGTGTGTGTGTGTGTGTGTGTCTCCTTTTTTTTTTTTTTTTTTTTGGATTTTTCCCCGATTTTCTCCCTAATTTAGTCGTGTCCAATTCCTCCCCGTCACTAGGGGGCTCCCACATTAAGGCTACTACTACCACTCAGCCGGGAGGGCCGAAGACTATCACGTGTTTCCTCCGAACCACGTGACGCCAGCCGACCGCATCTTTTCGAACTGCTCGCTCGCGCACCATTGGGGACGGCGTAACACACTCGGAGGACAGCGCTATCCGCTCCCTCCGCTGCGCGAGCTCACAGACGCCCCTGATTGGCTGTAGAGCCGTGATTAATGTCGGAGCACTATGTACCTCTCATCCCTCCCCTCTGAGAGAGCTCGGCCAATCAGCTCTCTCTAGACCTCCGGCTGCGAGAGGTTACAGCACCACCCGGGATTCGAACTAGCGATCTCCGGATGATAGGGCGAGCGCTTTAACCACTGCGCCACTCGGAGGCCGTGTGTGTGTCTCCTTGTAAAGCTGTTAATAATGAAAGGAGGTTAATAATGGAGCGGCGGAGTGTTTTGTGCACGGCGACATGAAGAGCCACTTCAGACGGAAGCAGCCGCTTTACTGCGTGTGTGTTACGGAGATAACGACCCGACTGATGAGGCTCGTACACGCCGCGCCGCTCGAAAGGCGACTTCCGGAGACGGCGGTTTAAATAAGCGACTGATAATGAGCATATTACAGCTGTTGGCCGCGCTGGCGTTCGCTAATTTCAAAACAAAGCACAGAGAATTCAGACTCGTCTGGTAATCGAACACAAACACTCGGTAGATCTAAAGGTTTCAAATCAGATCCAAAACAATTACAGAGCGTTATCAGTGGTAATGAGTGTGTGTGTGTGTGTGTGTGTGTGTGTGTGTGCATTTAGAAGCTCTGCTGGCAGTGAATCATGTCAGTCATGTTAGTGAATCACTGAGAGTCACATATAGTCTAAATGAGTCATTCTGAGTCTTTTACAGTGTTACTGAATCATTCAGAGTCATTTACAGTGTTAGTGAATCATTTACAGTGTTAGTGAATCCTTCAGAGTCATTTACAGTGTTAGTGAATCCTTCAGAGTCATTTACAGTGTTAGTGAATCATTTACAGTGTAAGTGAATCATTTACAGTGTTAGTGAATCCTTCAGAGTCATTTACAGTGTTAGTGAATTATTTACAGTGTTAGTGAATCATTCAGAGTCATTTGCAGTGTTAATGAATCTTTCGGAGTCATTTAAAGCATTATTGAATCATTCAGAGTCATTTACAGCGTTAGTGAATCGTTCAGAGTCATTTAAAGCATTATTGAATCATTCAGAGTCATTTACAGCGTTAGTGAATCGTTCAGAGTCATTTACAGTGTTAGTGAATCTTTCAGAGTCATTTAAAGCATTATTGAATCATTCAGAGTCATTTACAGCGTTAGTGAATCGTTCAGAGTCATTTACAGTGTTAGTGAATCTTTCAGAGTCATTTACAGCATTATTGAATCATTCAGAGTCATTTACAGCGTTAGTGAATCGTTCAGAGTCATTTACAGTGTTAGTGAATCGTTCAGGGTCATTTACAGCGTTAGTGAATCTTTCAGAGTCATTTACAGCATTATTGAATCATTCAGAGTCATTTACAGCTTTAGTGAATCGTTCAGGGTCATTTACAGCGTTAATGAACCATTCAGAGTCATTTACAGCAGTACCTCGGCATACCTCATGATTGAATCATGATGAGTCAATTCCACTTAAATCATTTAACTCAAGGGTCAAGCAAGTAGTCTCTCACAAAACAGTTGTGAGGAGTCGTTTATGAACACTCATGAATCGCTTGATAAGTTTTTTGTTTAAGGAAGTGAATCGAGACAACACAAGAATTTGACTAGCTAACATATCACAAGCTCGTCACTTTTTCAGCTCTAGTTTACTTGCTAGCGAATAACCTGCTAGCCACATGCTAGTGCACTGCTAATGTTTCTCTTTGTCGTGGTGAGAGATAGATTTCCTGCTAATTAGTCATTTAAGAATGGATAACTCAACTGTGGCTAAGCTGCTAGCTGGTTAATCTTCAGTTTTCAGCTAGTCCGCTAGCTAGCCGTGTTCCTGAGTGAATGTTCAAAAGCGAACACTGGCGGTGGTGTAATTCTTTCTGTCCATTATGACGTGTGTGAGCTGCTGCTTTGTGCTAACTGTCAGAGACGTGACACGACATCCACACACAGATTATTAAAGAGCAGCGAGATAGACATTAGCATGCGTCTCCTTCAGCAGAGAGAGTGACAGACTCAGAGGGACGAGAAGAATTTTATCTCTCTTTTCTGTCAGGAGCGAGTGTGGAATACTGATGCGGAGAGAAAGATTACTCGTCTT
>QNUK01001213.1:57500-94703 GCA_013621035.1 Clarias magur
GTGTGTGTGTGTGTGTGTGTGTGTGTGTGTGTGTGTGTGTGTCTGTGTGTGTGTGTGTCTGTGTGTGTGTGTGTCTGTGTGTGTGTGTGTGTGTGTGTGTGTGTGTGTGTGTGTCATGTGTGTGTGTGTGTGTGTGTGTCTGTGTGTCTGTGTGTGTCTGTGTGTGTGTGTGTGTGTGTGTGTGTGTCTGTGTGTGTGTGTGTGTGTCTGTGTGTGTGTGTGCGCTCAGAACAGATGGGATGTGTAAGTCTAAGTCATAATGATTGGACAGCTGAACTTCTCTGTGTGTGTGTGTGTGTGTGTGTGTGTGTGTGTGTGTGTGTGTGTGTGTGTGCGTGTGTGCGCTCCCTCAGAACAGATGGGATTTGTAAATGTAAGTCATAATGAGTTGACAGCTGAACTTCTCTCTCTCTCTCTGTGTGTGTGTGTGTGTGTGTGTGTGTGTGTGTGTGTGTGTGTGTGTGTGTGTTTACAGAGGCAGATGGTGGATGTCAAGGCCAGTCTGGAGCAGGTGGTGCGTGAGAATGAACGGTAACACACTCACTGAGCACGGCTCTCACTCTCTCTCTGCTTCAGCTGCCTCAATTCACACACTTTAAACACTGCGTGTAGGAAACACCTCACGTCACAAGAACCGTGTGTGTGTGTGTGTGTGTGTGTGTGTGTGTGTGTGTGTGTAAATACCGTGTCGACCTGGCGGTGGTCAGCTGACTTCATTTTATTGAAGGACCCCGGATCATAACCCCGCCTCCAGGGGCGTGTCCAGTGGACACTACGTCATGAGCCTCCCTTCTTCAGTCTTACACTCGGCGCTGTTACTTCACCAGCAGTGTAACTGATCTCTCAGGATGTGTTTATGACTAGTGCCGCTCCGATCAGGATTTTTGGGCCGATATCGATCACCGATCACAGGGTCGACTCGAAGCCTGATCATGTAGCATTATTTATTAAACCATATCTAATAACAATGTAAATGAAGTATTGAAATTACAAGAAGAGGAAGATCATGAATTGTAACTGTATTTCTTGTCAAACAACATGTGCAACACGTCAGTTTAACACATAGCAGCCTGGGAACTGGGAACAGCTTAGAGCTCGACAAATACAACTTTCCTGTAGATGGTATAAAATTATATGAAATAACAGACAAGCAGGACGCGAGTCGCCGGAACTTCTGCATGGTGGAATGGTCTTGTTACACAGGCTGCAGATTGATAATGTATCGTCTTTTTCACACAACACGTAGAACGTAGAAGACATTTTAGCAGCGCGCAGGTTTTGCGTCACGTGATCGGCTTTTCTATATCGGCCGTTATAGAGACTGAAGATCAGCGACCGATCGATCGGAGCAGCCCTAGTTCCTGATCACGGCTCTTCTGTGAAGTTGAGGAGCTCTGCTCTGTCCTTCCAGGGTTTAATAGTGTGTTGGACAGTTGTTAGTGTAACTCATTTGTTTTATTTCACTAGTTGTTGCAGGACAGTAATGAGCCTTTTGAAGCAGCTTCTTCTGTAGCTCTGCTCTTCTTTTATTTGCATTAGTTTATTTGCTCCTTCCTTCATTTCTTCCTTGTCTTCATGTCTCAACTCTGTTCCCCTAATGTATTCTTGATGTTTCCCCTAATGTTCTCCAAATGTTTTCTTAATGTTCCTCCTGACGTTCTCCAAATGCTCTCCAAATGATCCCCCTGACGTTCCCCCTGACGTTCCCCCTGACGTTCCCCCTGACGTTCCCTTGATGTTTCTTGTGCAGGCTCTATGCAGAACAGCGTCTCTCTGTAGTGAAGCAGCTCCAGTCTCTCTCTGTGGATGAAGATGCTGCAGCAGATGCAGTCGCTGTTAGAAACTTGGAAGAGCAGCTCAAGTGTGCAGTGGAGGTAAACGCACACACACACACACACACACACACACACACACACACACACACACACACAGACACACACAGACACACACACTCACACACACACACACAGTTAATACAATCAGGTCCATAAATTTTGGAACACCTATATTTTGAAATATGAAATAGAAACTGAAATAGAAATAAAACTCTCAAGATGGGAGCTGTTAAGGTGATGATGGTGATGATGGTGATGATGGTGATGGTGATGATTGTGATGATGGTCATTGTGATGTGTAGGAGAAGGAACGTGCAGTACAGATGTGGCGAGTCTCTGCACAGGAGCTGGATCGTCTGCAGAAACTCCACCAGAGCAGCATGAGGGACGAACACACACACACTGCACAGCACCAACACACACAGGTGTGTATATATATATATACACCCACACACACACACACACACACACACACACACACCGCAGCTGCACTGTGCATGTACGTGGTTTCAGCACTAGAGGGCAGTAACGTTGTGTATATACACAGCTCCACCACTAGAGGGAGCCACATCATCATTATACACAGCAGGCTTGTGTTTAACACTCTGTCTATTTAAACATCTGTTTTATTAGACCTTCGTTGTGAGTGTGAGGTGTAGATGTGACTACGATTTCATTTATTGTGTGTATTGTTGTTTATTATTATTGTTTGTTTGTTTAGAATCAGTTGGCTCAGCTCCAACAACACGCCCAGAGACTTCAGGCAACAAATCAGAACCTTGAATCGGTAAGCCCCGCCCATTTCCGTCTCCCTCTCAAACATGAGGAAGACGAGCTTGGCTTCAGCTTATGTGATTTAACATTATGTTGATTATAGATCGTCACGGATTTTCAGAACGTTAGCATGACGCTGAACTGAACTAGCGCGCCGTCATCAGCAGACTGCACACATTTTAGGTTGTTTTTTGTTGTTGTTAAATGTTTTTAGATTTGTGAATCTGGTATCATGGGAGAGGACAGGAAGTGTGTTAGTGTTTCCAGAAACGCTGTGTGTTAATACTTCTACACACACACACACACACACACACTCCAGGGAGGAGAAAACCATCTGTTTAACTTGAGAAGCCGCTTTATTTTGCGTGGTGTTTCACACTTCATCTGAGTAATATTACACCAGAGATAAATATTTAACAAGTGTGGGCGGAGTCTCTTTCTCTTCATCTTTCACACCTCAGTCTTTACCTCTCCCCCACACACACGTGTCTCACACACAGACCAACCAGCAGCTCGTGAGGAGTGTGACGGAGCAGAGTGAGGAGCTGGAGGAGACACACACACAGCTCAGGTGAGCAGCACAGCTGAGTGAGAGATCTTCACCTGAGAGTGTTTACAACAGCCGTACCTGATACAGGGGTGTGTGTGTGTGTGTGTGTGTGGTAGGCAGGCCAAGCAGGACCTCAGGACAGCTACAGCTAAAGTGGATGAGATGACCAAACTCATGAAGGACGTTCAGGACCAGATGCACCGCACGGTGTGTGTGTGTGTGTGTGTGTGTGTGTGCTTCCTTACTGTAGTAGCTGACCGTATATCTGGGTCAGTTTATTTAAAGATATCTGATGGGTTCATAAGATTGTGTGTGTGTGTGTGTGTGTGTGTGTGTGTAGGAGGAGGACGCAGCAGAGGCTCATGGGAGAGAGGAAGCATCTGATCGCAGGCTCCTGCAGCTACAGACGGCACTGAACCAGATCGAAGGCAGGTATGTACACACACACACACACACACACGTATGTATGTGTATGTACACACACTATCATATTTATTCACATATACACACACTCACCTATATTTAATATATGTATAGTATATATATGTGGACACACACATCCTCCATGAGGCAGTTGTACAGTGAGGTGTGTGTGTGTGTGCGTCAGGCTGAAGGCGGCGAGTCAGGAGGCGGAGTCAGTGCGGAGGAAGGAGGCGGCGTGGGAGAAGCAGGTGGGCGAGCTGCAGAGCCGCTGTGCCACGTTAGAGGACGAGCGGTTCGAGGCGCTGCAGAGGCTCCGGGACTCACTACAGCTGGCAGAGGAGGCGGCGCTGCAGAGGGACCAGGTCTCTCACACACACACACACACGCACGCACGCACGCACGCGGCAGAGAGAACACAAGAGCAAACGTCTCTCATCTCAGGGGATTGGGGGTGGAGTCAGACCTGATCCTGCTCCTCCCACCCAGGAGTGAAGTCCTGTAAAAAAAGAAAAAAAGTCCAGGTGTTTGAACCAGCTCGTGTGTGTAAGATTAGTAGGTGGGGCTGGGGGAGGAGTCCGGATCAGACCCCGCCCCTTGGAGTAATGAGGTTTATATTAACGTGTATTTGCATATGCGGAATAATAAATGACGACGCCCTGTAGTACATCATGACTCCGCTGTCAGAGAAAGCTCCGCCCCCTGCAGCTTCCCAAACACGCCACCAGAGTCAAATGCTAAGGCAGGTGATGTCATCTCGATCTCAGAGGCTCCGCCCACACAGTGTTTCAAATCAGTGTGAAAATAAACACGATAATCCTGTCTGTGATTGGTCACTGTGTAAAGTAGGCGGAGTCTTGTGTGTTTAATAAAGATCAGAGCTCACTGTGACGTCAGCAGGGTGTGTGTGTGTGTGTCAGGCTCAGCTGAGGGAGAAGCAGAGGGTGGAGGAGTTGGAGAGGATGAAGGACGGGATGAAGCAGCTGGTGGAGAAAGCAGCCATCCGCACCAGGAAGGAGGTCCGTGTCCCACAATGCACCTGGTCCAGGATACAGCGTGTGTGTGTGTGTGTGTGTGTGTGTGTGTAACGGTTACTGTGTTTCTCAGGTGGAGTGTGTGCGTCAGCAGTGTAACACACAGATCCAGCGTCTCACTGAGGAACTCGCCGCTCTGCAGCTGGTCAGGACTGTTTCACATCTCTCACACACTCTCCATACACACACACACCTTTATAACAGGAGTGTGTGTGTGTGTGTGTGTGTGTGTGTTAGGAGTGTTCCGATAAACAGGGTCAGCTGGAGAGAGCACAGCGAGAGAGGAAGGCGGTGGAGGAGGAGCTGGAGAAGGTGAGACACACACATGATGAAAGTCTCGCCCACCAGAGGGCAGTGCAGAGCACAAAGACGTCCACATTAGTACTTCCTGGTTTACTATAAAGAACAGCTTCATTTACAAAGAAACGCTTTCTATAGCAACCAGTGAAACGACGTGTGTGTGTGTGTGTGTGTGTGTGTGTGTGCGCACGCACAGGTGTACAGAGAGGGCCGGTACGGAGACACAGACCTGAGGAAGATGGAGGCGCTACACCAAAGGAGCTTAAACGCAGAGAGAGTGAAGGACGAGCTGGAGCACACACTCAACACCACACACTCCAACATGAAGAAGATGGAGCTGCAGTGAGTGTACACACACGTACACACACACACACACACGGGGATGTTGCAAAACCTGAGGAGGTCTCTCACTCTGCCCCCCGGTGGACACAGCAGGAATTACACAGTGACGTCTGATACAGGAAGCTCAGGTATACCGTGTGTGTGTGTGTGTGTGTGTGTGCGCAGACTGAGCGAGGAGCTGCTGCGCTGTCAGGAGGAGGTACGCAGGCTGCAGGTGGCGCTGTCGAGCGTGAGAAGTGAGTGTAGCAGTGTGTGTGAGGAGAGACTCAGCCTGCAGCAGGAAAGCCAACAACTGCACCGAGACATGGACACACTGCGCAAAGAGTGTGTGTCTGTTCAGAGACACGCCAAACTGCAGGTACAACACACACATACTGCGCAAAGAGTATAAATTGGTTCACTTAGTTTTCTTTAAGTTAGACTGTGTGTGTGTGTGTGTGTGTGTAGGTGTCCCGTATGCAGCAGGAGGTGTGTGAGAGGGAGAAGGCTGTAGAGTCGAGGCTGAGAGAGATGGAGGAGAACAACAAACACTCCACTGCTGAGCTGCAGCGCCACCTGCTGGCACAACAACACAACAACAAGCGCTACAGAGAGGAGAGTCTGCAGCGCACACACACACTGCAACACACACTCAACTCAGTCAGGTAACTAACACACACACACTGCAACACACACTGTCACTGGATAGATACTTACACTGGATTACTAGGTTACTAACTAAGTGCCATCAGTCAAACACTTTTGGGATTAATCCATGTATTAAAGAAACAGATACGTCTTGATTCGTTATTTAAAGATTGTCAGAGACTCTAGAGGAAGTTCATTCCACCACCTCGGTGCCAGAACAGAAAAGAGTCTAGATGAATGTCTTCCTCGATCCCTGAAAGACGGTGGGACGAGGCGAGCAGTGCTGGAGGATCGGAGGTAGCGTGGTGTGATTAGAGCAGAGAGGTAGGTGGGTGGGTGCTGGGCCATTTTTAGCTTTGTAGGCGATCATCAGGGTTTTGAATTTGATGCAGGCAGCTACAGGAAGGAGAAGTGGGGTGGTGTGAGAGAACTCGGGAAGGTTGAAGACAAGACGTGCCACTGTATTCTGGATCAGCTGCAGAGGACGACTCGTGGACAGAGGCAGACCTGCCAGGAGTGAGTTGCAGTAGTCCAGTCTTGAAATAACAAGGGACTGAACAAGCACCTGAGTAGCCTGTGAAGAAAGAAATGGGCGGATTCTTCTGATATTGTAAAGAAGAAATCTACAAGAGCGAGTAAGGTTAGCGATGTGTGGGGAACATGACAGATGATTGTCCACGGTTACCCCAAGATTGCGGGCAGTGGCTGAAGGAGTGATTTGATTGTTGTCCAGGGACATCACAAGATCTTGACCTGGGGATGAGTCACCAGGAATGAACAACAGTTCAGATTGAGCTTCAGTTGATGAGCTGAAATTAGGATGAGATGTCTGCCAGACATGCTGAGATACGGGTGGAAACCTGAGTATCTGCAGGAGGAAAGGAGAGAATAAGTTGAGTGTCATCTGCATAACAATGGTATGAAAATCCATGCGATGATATGACCTTACCAAGAGACCGGGTATAGAGGGAGAACAGAAGAGGACCAAGTACTGAGCCCTGCGGAACACCAGTAGAGAGTCTGCGTGGGGCAGATGTGGATCCCCTCCATGTCACCTCATATGACCTATCTTCTAGGTAAGAAGCAAACCATTGCCACGCTGTTCCACAAATACCAAGGCTTGTGAGAATAGATAATAGGATCTTGTGGTTCACTGTGTCAAATGCAGCCGACAGGTCCAGGAGGATCAGGACAAATGACAGTTTAGCAGATCTAGCAGCATGGAGCTTCTCAGTGACTGACAGAAGGGCCGTCTTTGTGAAATGTGCCTCTTTGAATCCAGATTGGTTGGGATTATTAAGGTTGTTCTGTGAGAGATAAAGAGACATTTGGTTGTAAACAGTCCTTTCAAGAATTTTGGAAGTAAAAGAGAGAAGTGATACCAGGTGATAGTTGCTGACATCTGCTAGATCCAGGCAGTGCTTCTTGAGGATAAGAAGAACCCTTGCCTTCTTAAAAGCAGCAGGAACATGACCAGATGATATGGAATGGTTGATGATGGTTGTGGTGAAGGGAAGGGATTGGGTCTAATGAACAGGTGGTGGGGTTGGAAGATGAGATGATCTGCTGAATCTCACCAGATGACAGGTTGGAGAATTCTGCTAGGGGAGGGGAGGAGAGGAAAGGAAAGGTCCTTTCTGGTGTAGGAGTTCGAAGCAAGGAGTTGGGAGCAACAGACTGGCGGATTGCTGTAATTTTCCCGTTGTAGAATGTGGCAAAGTCATCAGCAGTCAGAGAAGATTGGGCAGGAGGAGTCAGTGGGTTGAGTAGTGAGGAGAAGATACTGTGGAGTTTGCCAGGATCATGTGCAGAGCCTTCCAGCTTTTCCCTGTAGAAGGCAGTTTTGGCAGAAGTCACGTCACATGAGAATTTGGAGAGAAGAGTCCGGTAAGAATGGCGGCACGGTGGTGTAGTGGTTAGCGCTGTTGCCTTGCACCTCCAGGGTCCGGGTTCATATTCCCGTCCAGGCTCAATTCCCTTCTCTGTGTGCATGGAGCTTGCATGTTCTCCATGTGCGTGGTGGGTTTCCTCCGGTTTCCTCCAACAATTCAAAGACTAATTGGTGTTCCAAAATTGCCCATAGTGAGTAAAAACCTGCTTTCTTTACAGCAGATTGGCAGTTCCAGAGCCCACCTACCACCAGTGCAGGACAATGAGACAGTACTGGACGGTAGATGAGGTTTCTGGGAGATGTGCCTCTGCTGTGTGAGTGAAAGCATCCTGGGCTATGAGCATTGACAACAGAGATAGGTCTAAACAAACTTGCAGTTCCGTGCTCGAGTTTGTGTTGATTGCACTTGCTATCCAAATTAATGACTAACTTTGTTACAGGATATTCTTATTTACAAGTATCTGTAGCGGAGACACCTTCAATATGCGTAGCTAAGCCCTGCCCACAATTCACACCTTAAGGAAGCCTGAAACTACTCAATTAATAACCTGAGAACAAATGACTTAAGACCAACTTCAATCACGCTGCAATCAACACGACCAGACAGCAAAAACTAGATACAGAGTGAAAACACGACCAAACACCAGTGTTTCAAAAACAAAAGTTAAAAACCTGACTTACCAGTGGAGAAGAATCCAATATAGTGTGCTTTAAAGCACACACTGCAACACACACACACTGCAACACACACACACCTCAGTCAGGTAACACACACACACTGCAACACACACACTCACCTCAGTCAGGTAACACACACACTGCAACACACACACCTCAGTCAGGTAACACACACACACACTGCAACACACACACACACCTCAGTCAGGTAACACACACACACTGCAACACACCAACACACACACACCTCAGTCAGGTAACACACACACTGCAACACACACACACCTCAGTCAGGTAACACACACACTGCAACACACACACACCTCAGTCAGGTAACACACACACTGCAACACACACACACCTCAGTCAGGTAACACACACACTGCAACACACACACACCTCAGTCAGGTAACACACACACTGCAACACACACACACCTCAGTCAGGTAACACACACACTGCAACACACACACACCTCAGTCAGGTAACACACACACTGCAACACACACACACCTCAGTCAGGTAACACACACACTGCAACACACACACACCTCAGTCAGGTAACACACACACTGCAACACACACACACCTCAGTCAGGTAACACACACACTGCAACACACACACACCTCAGTCAGGTAACACACACACTGCAACACACACACACCTCAGTCAGGTAACACACACACTGCAACACACACACACCTCAGTCAGGTAACACACACACTGCAACACACACACACCTCAGTCAGGTAACACACACACTGCAACACACACACACCTCAGTCAGGTAACACACACACTGCAACACACACACACCTCAGTCAGGTAACACACACACTGCAACACACACACACCTCAGTCAGGTAACACACACACTGCAACACACACACACCTCAGTCAGGTAACACACACACTGCAACACACACACACCTCAGTCAGGTAACACACACACTGCAACACACACACACCTCAGTCAGGTAACACACACACTGCAACACACACACACCTCAGTCAGGTAACACACACACTGCAACACACACACACCTCAGTCAGGTAACACACACACTGCAACACACACACACCTCAGTCAGGTAACACACACACTGCAACACACACACACCTCAGTCAGGTAACACACACACTGCAACACACACACACCTCAGTCAGGTAACACACACACTGCAACACACACACACCTCAGTCAGGTAACACACACACTGCAACACACACACACCTCAGTCAGGTAACACACACACTGCAACACACACACACCTCAGTCAGGTAACACACACACTGCAACACACACACACCTCAGTCAGGTAACACACACACTGCAACACACACACACCTCAGTCAGGTAACACACACACTGCAACACACACACACCTCAGTCAGGTAACACACACACTGCAACACACACACACCTCAGTCAGGTAACACACACACTGCAACACACACACACCTCAGTCAGGTAACACACACACTGCAACACACACACACCTCAGTCAGGTAACACACACACTGCAACACACACACACCTCAGTCAGGTAACACACACACTGCAACACACACACACCTCAGTCAGGTAACACACACACTGCAACACACACACACCTCAGTCAGGTAACACACACACTGCAACACACACACACCTCAGTCAGGTAACACACACACTGCAACACACACACACCTCAGTCAGGTAACACACACACTGCAACACACACACACCTCAGTCAGGTAACACACACACTGCAACACACACACACCTCAGTCAGGTAACACACACACTGCAACACACACACACCTCAGTCAGGTAACACACACACTGCAACACACACACACCTCAGTCAGGTAACACACACACTGCAACACACACACACACCTCAGTCAGGACACACACACACACTGCAACACACACACTCACCTCAGTCAGGTAACACACACACACTGCAACACACACACTCACCTCAGTCAGGTAACACACACACACTGCAACACACACACTCACCTCAGTCAGGTAACACACACACACACTGCAACACACACACTCACCTCAGTCAGGTAACACACACACACACTGCAACACACACACTCACCTCAGTCAGGTAACACACACACACACTGCAACACACACACACACCTCAGTCAGGTAACACACACACTGCAACACACACACACACACCTCAGTCAGGTAACACACACACACCTCAGTCAGGTAACACACACACACTGCAACACACACACTCACCTCAGTCAGGTAACACACACACACTGCAACACACACACACCTCAGTCAGGTAACACACACACACACTGCAACACACACACACACACCTCAGTCAGGTAACACACACACACACTGCAACACACACACACTCACCTCAGTCAGGTAACACACACACTGCAACACACACACAAACCTCAGTCAGGTAACACACACACACACACACAGACACACACTGCAACACACACACACACACACACCTCAGTCAGGTAACACACACACACACACACACACTGCAACACACACACACCTCAGTCAGGTAACACACACACACACACACAGACACACACTGCAACACACACGTCAGTCAGGTAACACACACACTGCAACACACACCTCAGTCAGGTAACACACACACTGCAACACACACACACACACACCTCAGTCAGGTAACACACACTGCAACACACACACCTCAGTCAGGTAACACACACACACACACACACACACACACACACACACACAGACACACACTGCAACACACACGTCAGTCAGGTAACACACACACACTGCAACACACACGTCAGTCAGGTAACACACACACTGCAACACACACCTCAGTCAGGTAACACACACACACACACACACACACACACCACAAACATGATGTGACACACCATCCTCTCACTGTGTGTGTGTGTGTGTGTGTGTATTTCAGGGTGGAGTTGAGCAGACAGAAACAGCGCTGTCAGGAGCTGGAGAAACATTTACAGTCAGCACAAGATAGGATCTTGGATGTACATATATACACACACACACACACACACACACACACACACAATGAACACACAAGACATCTTTGAACCCTGCTTATTGTATGTATGTGTGTGTGTGTGTTCAGTGTGAGCGCGAGTTAGCAGAGCAGCAGGAGAAGAACACTCGGTTACAGACTCGACTCACTCAGGCTGAACACCGAGCTTCCAGTGTCTCACAGCAGGTACACACACACACACACACACACACACACACACACACACACACACACACACACACACACCTGAGTGAGATGTTCTAAACCAGCACTCATGAAGGTTTTTCTCAGCATTTCACACACACTCATGGAGTAAAGAGCTTCTACTGAGAGCTGAATTCTGTACATCACCTCTATATATATGTGTGTGTGTGTGTGTGTGTGTGTGTGTGTGTGTGTGTGTGTGTGTGTTTCTAGCTCACACTGATGGCACAGAGGAGGAAGGCCGGTTCGCTGGAGGACCTGGAGTGACCGTGTCCTCAGTCTTCACTGCACACACACACACACACACACAGTTACTGTGGCTTGTTCAAAATAAAGGAACTTTATGATACACACACACAGTATCTGTCTGACGAAGGCCACACGTCCCCACTGTTGTCCTGTGCTGACTCTCACTGAGCAGTGAACACACACTTTATTACATCATCTGTTTAAGCGTCTCCGCTCGATAACTGGAGGTCAGAAAGGGCCAGGTACCTCCCACTGCTGCAGCCCCGCCCTCGCCTGCTGCGGGAGTGAAAACAACTCACCAAGAGCTCAACCAACACTACAGCTACAGTACATGCCTCTACACACCATCTCACACACACACACTTTACCCAAACAACTACAGAACCTCCTCCAGCGATCACACACACACACACACTTTACCCAAACAACTACAGAACCTCCTCCAGCGATCACACCACTCACCCTCACACACACACACACACACTTTTATTACTGTTTTTAACAATAACTTACTGCACAGTCACACAAAACTGTAACACCATTTTAAACTGTGCACTATAACCTAATGCAGTCCTATTAAACACTATTAAATGATTTCATTCCTAATGTTGATGTAGATTTTTATTGCACTCTTATGAAAAGCGAGTGAACACACACACACACACACACACCAGTGAACGGATCAGATGATAGTTTTGACAGTTCCAAGTTTAAACGTTCGTGTTTTGGCTCAAAGTTGATTTTATTAAGCTTATGTTTTGTAACTGTTCATAAAATTTGACATATTTTGCAATCATTTTGTACGGTTAGTTGTAGGTTGTAGTTGATGTTACTTAACACCACCTCTTATACCCTTACCACATACAGTGATGGTCACTATTATTGGCACCCCTGGTTAAGATGTGTTCTTAGGCTTCTAATAAATTAATTTTTATTGCAGAAGAATAATCTCACTGAAAATTTTTGAAAAATCTAACCTTTAACTCAAGGGAATAATCAAAGAAAAAGACTAAAACATATATTTTTATAAAATCACCCATACACAATTATTGGCACCCATAACAATTCTGATTAAATAAATGTAATTGGAGCATTTTTGTAATTTTTACTGTAGTTTATAAAGTTGACTAGAGTATCTAGAAGCGTCTAATCAATAATTAATGACGTCCTGTTTCTCTTATCCACTCTTCAACATGGGAAAGACAAGAGAACACCACATTCAAGTAAGACAGATGTGTGTTGACCTTCATAAGTCAGACAATGGCTACAAGAAAACAGCCGCTCGCCTAAACTCACCCAGACCTCAACCCAACTGAAAGCCTGTGGCGTGAGCTGGAGAGGAGAGAGCATGAGCGAGGACCCAGGATGATCTGTAAAGATTGTGCAAAGAGGACTGGTCAAAGATAATAATAATAATAATAATACATTTTATTTATAATGCGCTTTATATTTGAGGCAAATTTCAAAGTGCTACAAATTATTTCTACTCAAAAGCTCTAATAAAAAGGTAAGTTTTAAGACCAGATTTAAAATCATCAACAGTCTGTGGCATCCTCAGATACTCAGGGAGAACATTCCACAGTCTAGGTGCCGCCGAGCAAAAAGCCCGATCTCCCATGGTATGAAGCTTGGTCTTCGGAGGTTTCAGACGATGACCTGAGACAGAGCGGAGGTTTCGTGAAGATGTATGTGAAGTGATAAGTTCTTTGCGATAGGGAGGGAAATCACCATAGATGCACTGGTGGGTAAGAAGAGCAACCTTGTATTCAATTCTGAATGAAACAGGGAGCCAATGAAGAGATTTGAGGATGGGTGTAATATGATCATATTTACGTGCCCGCATCAGGATCCTAGCAGTGCAGTTTTTAATATATTGTAGCTTTTGGAGGCTTTTTCCAGAAGTCCAGCCTGGAGGAGACAAACGCATGGACTAACTTTTCCGCATCTGCAAATGTAAGTGCTGGACACAGTTTAGCAATGTTCCTGAGGTGAAAAAAAGATGTCTTACACAGATGTTTGATATGGGCCTCATACGTCAAATGAGAGTCCATTTTACCTCCCGAGGTTAATAACAGATGTCGACAGTGGGATATTCTGACCGGAAAAGGTGATGCTAGTGATGTCGGATGTCCTAACCTGGTGTGGGGTGCCTACTAAAACAGCTTCAGTCTTAGAACTGTTCAGCTGCAGGAAATTTTGCTTCATCCATGACTTTACCTTCTCCAAACAGAGAGTCAAAGTGGGTGATGGCGGAGTAGATGAGGAGGTTGAGTTTATCCTGAGGTAAAGCGGAGTATCATCAGCATAGCAATGAAATAAAACTTTGTGCCGGCTGATGACACAGCCCAGAGGAAGCATATACAATATAAACAACATAGGACCGAGCACTGAGCCCTGAGGAACACCACAGGTAACACTGTGTGTAGCGGATTTAGCGTTTCCCAGGGCAACATGCTCCATTGTTCCGGTGAGATAAGATGTGATCCAGTTGTAAACAGAGTCAGAGAGACCTACAGTATGACGTAATCAGTGAAGAAGAATGTTGTGATCAACAGTATCAAAGGCCGAGGAGAAGTCCAACAGAATGAGGAGTGATTGAGAGCCAGCATCCGCCGACATCAGCAGATCATTCATGACTCTTACCAGAGCTCTTTCCACGCTGTGACAGGAGTGAAAACCAGACTGGAATTTCTCAAGCAAATCATTTTGTTTCAGATGAGACTGAAGCTGTGCAGCCACGACTTTTTCCAAAACTTTTGAAAGGAAAGGGAGGTGAGAAATAGGCCTGTAGTTTGCAAGCACTTCTGGATCTAAGGTGGATTTCTTAAGAAGTGGCCTGATGACAGCAGTTTTCAGTGAAGGGGGAACATAGCCAGACTGGAGAGAGTGATTTATGATCCTGGTAATCAGGGGACTTATAGCACAGAGGTTGGATTTAACCAGAACTGCTGGAAAAGGGTCCAGAGCACAATTTGATGGTTTCATCTTTCTGATAAATGTTCTCAACCTCTTGCTGCGAAACGTCAGAAAAACAGCTGAAATGTTGTAAAGTCCCTGGCCGTGGGTCATCCATCAAGTCAGGCAGTGCAGAGGAACTGGAAATTGACAGTCGGATGGGGTCCACTTTTTTCCTGAAGAAAGTAATGATGTTATTGCATCTCTCCTCTGTAGCTTCCAGATGAGATTGAAATTGCGGTTTCCCCATACGATCCCTCTATCTATATGCTCCAATCTTGTGAACTGTGATAGGAGGAGATTAAGTTCTGTCTTGGGGTTGTACAAAAGTATTAACGCCAGGGGTGCCAATAATTGTGACCACCATGATTTCATGTAAAAAAAAAATAAAAAAAAAAAAAAAAGAATTCCACTAAATAATTGTAATTGTAAGGTTGGATTTTTCTCTTTTTGCATTGTGGTTCTACTATATATTTAACATAAAACATGAATTTATTAGAAGCCTAAGAACACATCTTAACCAGGGGTGCCAATAATAGTGACCAGAAGTGTACACCCTTAACACCACCTTACCAACTACACCCTACCACCGTACCCTCAACACCAACTATAGCGTGACCAAAAACAGCTCTACCTGGATTGACAGCACCCTCACCCCAGGAGGTCAGAGGTCAGGAGACGGACATTAAACCTCACGTGGATTAAGAAGCAGACAGACTAGACATCAACTCGCTTTATAATTTAATACACATTTTATTTCATTGATTTGTCACTTAAAAGTAAAGTTTCTTTAACAACCGTTCAGCAGGAATGTAAAGTCCACGATGCATACGTTTTAAATTAGCATGATTTTGTTTCATCAGTGTGTGTGTGTGTGTGTGTGTGTGTGTGTGTGTGTGAGATTGACCCGCCACATTCCCATTAACAGCATTAAATACATTCGAAGCGGTGTATCAAAACTCCAGCGCTGCCTCGACTCGGACTCGAGACACCCGCGAGAATCAGAGTGAGATGTAAACTTGCAGGTTACATTCAAGCAAAATGTTCAACTTTCACAAATGTTTCTTCTTCGTTCTTCATTCATAAATGTTACATCATATAAAATTGGCAGTTTTCCCCCCCTTTTTCTATCCGATGCAGCGTGTCGAGTCGAAACTGTCAGAAACCCCTTGAGGAGGAGACGAGCAGCTCACTCCACACCTCACCGCGCTCTGTCCCCCGAGCCTGGAGCTTCACCTCCAACACCACCAGGAGAAACATCACAGGACCTTCTCCGTTCCTTCATGTCCGTGATTACTTCAGTCGCCGCTCCTGAACACGAGAGGAACCCAAGGAGATGGCGCACCCAGATATTTCTCCCCCTTTTTTTATCATTTTTTTTTATATTTAGTCCCCAGTGCAGAACTATTTTGGATTCCATGCAGACAAACAGTAAGATCTTGATTAGAACTTTCACAGCAAATGCACAGGAGCTTCATCTAGTGGTTCCAGACTATTAGGAACTGGAGAAGAACCTTTTGCAGTGATGGTCCACCTCCAATTTATTTATTTATTTATTTCCCCTGAAAAAAAGGCCACTTATGCTTTTATTTAATCTGGAAACGGGATGGTTGACCTTCTCAACCTTGGTTTCTTGTTGAAGAAGGGTTTTATGGAAGGAAGTGTCCGTGTGAAAGTGTTTCCAAACTGAAAAAGAATTAAGCACACAGTCCTCCAGTAGATCTCCCGCTGCTGAAACGTTCATCATGACGTAATTAAACACACGAACCTCCCCATCATCTCGTGTTCGGAGCCTCCACACTCCACCCTCCTGAGCTTCCTCCACTACCAGGAAGTGAAGAACGGTCTCTTGCAGTGGAACGTCTGTGTGAAGGCATTCCCCAACTGCACCACCCGTCCCTGTCCTCCACCGCGACTGCGCTCCACCACCACACGGGGCATCTGCACCAGCTGGAGAGGGCTCTTCCCGTCCTTCAGCGCCTGGGTCAGGTTCAGGATCTGCAGGAAGGGACGGTCACATGACTGTTAGTGTGGAACCCGTGTGTGTGTGTGTGTGTGTGTGTGTGTGTGTGTGTGTGGACTCACCTGTCCTCTCATCACAGACATCTGCTTCTCAAACATGTCTTTATCAAAGCCTTTATCAGCCTGCACACGACAACACGAGAGAGACAGAGAGACACGCTGTTACACTCTGAAGTGTGTGTGTGTGTGAGCGAGAGAGAGAGAGAGAGAGAGAGAGGTCGAAGCCTGAAGTTTGACCTTAAAGAGCTCGTAGAGATCCTCACACAGGTCCTGCACGAAGTTCATGTCAGAGATCCGAGACAGTATCAGCTCTCTCGTCTCCTGAGAGAATGACACTTTAGCCTGAGGGAGCCACGCCCAGTGGAACGGGTCTAACACACACACACACACACACACACCTCGAGTCATGTATACAGATTTATATTTAGGATGGGGGGGGGGGGATGTGTGAATGTGGTATGTAAAATGAACATTGTGTGTATACATAAGGGGTGTGTGTGTGACAGAGAGAGAGTGCTGCACGTGTGTGTGTGTGTGTGTATAAGGTAGTACATGTAGTGTGTATATACAAGATGTGTACGTGTGTGTGTGTGTGTGTGTGTGTGTGTGTGTACTCACATGCCCTCCACTCGTCAGGGTGTTTAAAAGGGAAGGCCAGGCCGTTATCTATCGCAGCGATCTGAATCACACACTCTTTATGTTCACTCCACTCACAGTCCTGAAACACACACACACACACACAGTACAGGCTGATTATCTGATGTTTACTCCACACAGTTTAACACTGAGGCAGAGAGCGAGGCAGAAGATGGACCTCCATTAGTAATGTACACACACACATACACTCTACTGAGGTCATACGCAGAGTCAGCCTGCACGTACCACTGTCTGTCTGTGTGCGCGTCTGTGTGTGTGTGTGATAAATAGGCGTACCTTCATTGATTGTTCTGCATCTCCAGCTTTCTCATATTTAATCAGCCAGTTATCGTTTCCTCTGTCTGTACACACACACACACACACACACACACACATCACTTTACTACTCTATGAGCTGTGTGTGTACGTGTGTATACGTGTGTGTGTGTTATACCCGTGTTCCTGATGACGTAATCCAGCACTACCAGTCTCTCGAACTGGGACTGCAGCTGCTTCCTGGTGTTCTCAGGCAGAGGCTCCGCCTCAAACCTCCTCAGCCAATAGTCTGCCTCCTGATAGCCTTCGACGAACAGCTGGAACGAGCCCACCTGTGGAGACCAACATTAGACAGGTGAGGGACGGCGGGGCCACGCCCGGACGGTGCCGTTACAGGATTACATCACGGGTCGGGGCGCGAGTCGGGTGTGGGCGTGGCCTCACCTTAGGGGGCAGGCCCACTCTGTGGAAGCGACGCCCCACTTTGGGCACTTTCTCCAGAGCGTACTTCTTCCCGCGGGATTTGGCTCGATCGATAGCGTTGTAGTGGAACGTCTCACTGGCCAGAGACACAACCTACACACACACACACAGCACTTTATCATCTCCCCACAATTCCTACACAGCCCGGGTCTGTCCCTCAGACAGGTGGACCCCTCCCCTCACCTTGGTCTTTGGGACGACGCCCAGGCTCAGCTTCTGGTCGACGAGCGAGGCGGCCGCCTCGGAGAGGTAGCCCTGGTTGGGGACGAGGCAGCCGCGGCCGAAGCAGCAGGGGCAGCACAGCTTGTGGAAGTATTTGGTCCATTTGGGGTTCAGGTGACCGTACGGCTCCTCCGACTTGGGCTTGAACACGCCGATGGTCTTCTGCGGGGACGACACGGGAGGTTAGTGATGCTGGTCGCCATGGCAACCACGCCACGGTTACCTCTACCTCAGCCTCGTTTAGATTAAATGTACACATCACACACACCCCTTTACAGTCTTTGACGAAGTAGCTGCCGCTGGAGCCCTGCGAGATTCTCTCGGGGAAAACGCCGCTCTCGATGGCCTGCTCCGCCCGCTGGATGATCTCGCCAAACACCGGGTCCTCTGGGAAATGATTAAACTCACCGCTGCTGTTCCCTACACACACACAGAGCATCTCTTTAGTCTATCATCATGGACCAAACAATGAGGGAGGGTGCCAATACTTTACACACTCCAAGCGTCTCCTGTGCACACGCATCTGTCCTGTAACACACCACAGATGGGAGGGTTTTACACAGCGTCATCATCATGTCCAACCAATCAGTGAACAGTTCTGTATCTAGCCCCTCCCACTTTCCCACAGTGTGTGCGCACGTGTGTGTGTGTGTGTGTGCGTGCGTCTGTGTCTCACGTTTCACATGACGCAGGTTCATCTTTTATCTTCTTCTCCTGTGCGTGTCGGAAAAAATGCCTGGAATTCTTTATTAATAATGCCTTAAACCCCGCCTGCGTGTTAGTGATGGGCGTCGCCGTGCTGTTATCACGTGCTCCTGCAGGTATGTGAAGATGGGGGGGGGTCTCCTTATGTCCACTGAAATACCGTGTGTCTCTCTCACACACACACACACACACCACCCTGTCTTAGTCTGACCTTTAATACGGCTCTCCTGTATATATTTCACTTGGAGTCTCAAAAATAACAGAAACTCAGAACACAGCGGGGCATCGAACAGGACGACTGGGCACACTGGTCTCAGTGTGTGTGTGTGTGTGTGTGTGTGTGTGTCTGTGTGTGTGTGTGTCTGTGTGTAGAAGAGTGGTTCATCACTGTGTGTGTGTGTATAAGAGTGGTTCATCACTCTGTGTGTGTTTCTGTCTGTCTCATCACTCTGTGAGAGAGTGTGTGTGTGTGTGTGTGTGTACATAAGAGTGTTTCATCACTCTGTGAGTGTGTGTGTGTGTATAAAAGAGTGTTTCATCACTCTGTGAGTGTGTGTGCGTGTGTGTTTCTGTCTGTCTGATCACTCTGTGAGAGAGTGTGTGTGTGTGTATAAGAGTGTTTCATCACTCTGTGAGAGTGTGTGTGTGTGTGTGTACATAAGAGTGTTTCATCACTCTGTGAGTGTGTGTGTGTGTGTGTATAAGAGTGGTTCATCACTCTGTGTGTGTTTCTGTCTGTCTGATCACTCTGTGAGAGTGTGTGTGTGTGTGTGTGTATAAGAGTGTTTCATCACTTTGTGAGTGTGTGTGTGTGTGTGTGTATAAGAGTGTTTCATCACTTTGTGAGTGTGTGTGTGTGTGTGTGTGTGTGTGTGTGTGTATAAGAGTGTTTCATCACTCTGTGTGAGTGTGTGTGTGTGTATAAGAGTGTTTCATCACTCTGTGAGTGTGTGTGCGTGTGTGTGTAAGAGTGTTTCATCACTCTGTGAGTGCGTGTGTGTGTGTATATAAGAGTGTTTCATCACTCTGTGAGTGTGTGTGCGTGTGTGTGTGTGTATAAGAGTGTTTCATCACTCTGTGAGTGTGTGTGCGTGTAAGAGTGTTTCATCACTCTGTGTGAGTGTGTGTGTGTGTGTGTGTGTGTAAGAGTGTTTCATCACTCTGTGTGAGTGTGTGTGTGTGTGTGTAAGAGTGTTTCATCACTCTGTGAGTGTGTGTGCGTGTAAGAGTGTTTCATCACTCTGTGTGAGTGTGTGTGTGTGTAAGAGTGTTTCATCACTCTGTGTGAGTGTGTGTGTGTGTGTGTGTGTGTGTGTAAGAGTGTTTCATCACTCTGTGAGTGTGTGTGCGTGTAAGAGTGTTTCATCACTCTGTGTGAGTGTGTGTGTGTGTAAGAGTGTTTCATCACTCTGTGTGAGTGTGTGTGTGTGTGTGTGTGTGTGTGTAAGAGTGTTTCATCACTCTGTGAGTGTGTGTGCGTGTAAGAGTGTTTCATCACTCTGTGTGAGTGTGTGTGTGTGTAAGAGTGTTTCATCACTCTGTGTGAGTGTGTGTGTGTGTGTGTGTGTGTGTGTAAGAGTGTTTCATCACTCTGTGAGTGTGTGTGCGTGTAAGAGTGTTTCATCACTCTGTGTGAGTGTGTGTGTGTGTAAGAGTGTTTCATCACTCTGTGTGAGTGTGTGTGTGTGTGTGTGTGTGTGTGTAAGAGTGTTTCATCACTCTGTGAGTGTGTGTGCGTGTAAGAGTGTTTCATCACTCTGTGTGAGTGTGTGTGTGTGTAAGAGTGTTTCATCACTCTGTGTGAGTGTGTGTGTGTGTGTGTGTGTGTGTGTAAGAGTGTTTCATCACTCTGTGAGTGTGTGTGCGTGTAAGAGTGTTTCATCACTCTGTGTGAGTGTGTGTGTGTGTAAGAGTGTTTCATCACTCTGTGTGAGTGTGTGTGTGTGTGTGTGTGTGTGTGTATAAAAGAGTGTTTCATCACTCTGTGAGTGTGTGTGCGTGTAAGAGTGTTTCATCACTCTGTGTGAGTGTGTGTGTGTGTGTGTAAGAGTGTTTCATCACTCTGTGTGAGTGTGTGTGTGTGTGTAAGAGTGTTTCATCACTGTGTGTGTGTGTGTGTGTGTGTGTGTGTAAGAGTGTTTCATCACTCTGTGTGAGTGTGTGTGTGCGCTGCACTGACCGGGAGACGCCAGGTTCTCTCTGTCTGATGATGAGCTGTGCCGGTTCCTGCGTGCCCGGTGGTCCCGGTGGTCTCTGGCGGTCCGGGCGGGTGAGGATGAGGACGAGGCCGAGCCGCAGGTCGCTGTTCCCGGTAAGAGCAGCGCGTCCTCCCCGTCATCCCCCTCCTCTCCCTCCCCCTCCTCCCCCCCCTCCAGCTCGGTGAGCACGGACTCCGTGGAGCCGCAGAGCCGCTGAGCACCGCCGGGCAGCGCGCGCACTAACCCCGCCTCCGGCACGCGCCTCACGCTCAACGCCGCGCTCGCGCTCTCGATGTCGGTGGGCTCGCATTCCGTCATCATGTTCGGTTCCTCCTTTATCTTCCTCAGAACGCGCTTACACCCGCTGTATATAAACTCAACTAAATCTATCCGATATTATTATATTATATTATATATATTATATTATATCACATACCAGTACCGTCACCGCTTCATATTCAACACTAACCAGCTGTTTGGACGCTCGGTCGCTTATTTCCCCTTAACACTTCCGGACACGTCATGAACAAACGTCCTGCTTTTTGTGCGCATGCGTAGCCCATAGCGCGTGCGTCACCCGGCTCTTAAAGGGACCGCGCAATATTACTGCCTCGTCACCTGAAGAATAAAATTCATTACTGACTCATCATCTGAGGTAAAATAGGTAATAACTGACTTAAATAATATTTAATTACTGACAAAATATAATAATAAGAAATAATTAATTACTTACTCATCACATGAGATAAATAATTAATTACTGACTCAAAATCTGAGGTAGGAAATAATTAATTTTCTGACTCATCGCCTGAGATAAATAATAATTAATTACTAACTCAGCATCTGAGGTAAGAAATAATTAATTACTGACTCATCTCCTGAGGTAAAAAAAAAATGTATTACTGCCACATCACCTGAAGAATAAAATTAATTACTGTCTCATCTCCTGAGGTAAAATGTGATTAATCATTGACTCAAAATCTGAGGTAAAAAATAATGAACTATTGACTCATCACCTGAAATGAATAATAATTAATTAGTGAGTCATCCTCTGAGTTAAAAATATGTATTACTGCCTCATTACCTGAAGAATAAAATTAAGTACCCACTCATCTCCTGATGTAAAAAGTTATTATTATGGTCTTATCACCTGGGGAAAAATGTTAATTACTGCCTCATCTCCTGAGGTAAAATAGGTAAATACTGCCTCACCTCAAATAAATCCTGACTCATCTCCTGAGGTAAAAAGTGATTAATTACCGACTTATCACCTGAGGTTAAAAAAGTAATTACTGACTCATCACCTGAGATAAATAATAATGAATTAGTGACTCAAAATCTGAGGTAAGGAATAATTAATTACTGCCTCATCACCTGAAGAATAAAATTCATTATTCAATTCAATTCAATTCAATTTTATTTCTATAGCGCTTTTAACAATGGTCATTGTCTCAAAGCAGCTTCACAGAAATGAAAAGAAAATGAAAAGAAGACTTATGGAAATGTATATATGTGTAAGAAAAATGTGACTAGATAATGAGATTCCTGATGAGCAAGCCAAGGGTGACGGCGACAGTGGCAAGGAAAAACTCCCTGAGATGGCAATAGGAAGAAACCTTGAGAGGAACCAGACTCAACAGGGAACCCATCCTCATCTGGGTGATAACAGATAACAGAAATTGTATAACATCATGTGTGTTATGCAGATGAAAGTTCCATATAACCGAAGTTAATTTAAATTAACACAAAGTCCAGTTCAGCACAGGGATGAGTCAGCAGGTGCAGAGGGCAGATGGGGTCTGGATCACTGGGAGCTCAGGAGCAGCATGTGTAGATCCAAACCAACATGAAGAAGAATCCAGCTGGAGCTGGTCCTTCTCTGGATGCCTCAGGAACAAAGCAGGGTCGGCCTCTGTCTACTGAAACTGGAACGATCTCCAGATGCCTCGGGATGGGTGGAAAAATAAAGAGCAGGTGAAAAGAATTAGCGTGGTTGCCATTCAGGATAGATGTACTGGAGTATCAGGTAAAGAAATTAATTATGTGTATGCCAGATTAAAGAGATGCGTCTTGAGTCTACTTTGAAATTGGGAAACTGTGTCTGAGCCCCGAACACTGTCAGGAAGGCTATTCCAAAGTTTTGGAGCTAAATATGAAAAAGCCCTACCTCCTTTTGTAGATTTTGATATTCTAGGAACTACCAGTAGTCCAGAGTTTTCTGATCTTAAGGAGCGTGGTGGATTGTAACGTATCAGAAGACTGGTTAGGTATGTGGGAGCTAGACCGTTTAGAGCCTTGTACGTAAGTAATGCAATTTTGTATTTACTGACTCATCACCTGAGGTAAAAAGAAAAATGTGATTAATTTCTGATTTATCACCTGAGGTAAAATAGGTCATTACTGACTCATCATCTGAAGAATAAAATTCATCACTGACTCATCACCTGAGGTAAAATAGGTAAATACTGCCTCATCACCTGAGATAAATAATAATTAATTACTGACTCAAAATCTGAGGTAAGAAATAATTCAAGATTCAAAGAACTTTATTATCCCCAAGGGGAAATCGCTTATTCCCGGTTACAGTTGCTCACTCTTGCTATCAAGTAAAGTAAAGTAAAGTAAAGTACAAAAAACAGCATATCGATAATTAAAAACACACGAAAAATTCTGCGAGCAACCGCACCAAGCTAATTACTGACTCATCATCTGAATAATAAAATTAAATATTGACTCATCTCCGGATGTAAAAAGTGATTAATTACCGACTTATCACCTGAAGTAAAATAGGTAATTACTGCCTCATCACCTGAGATAAATAATAATGAATTATTGGCTCAAAATCTGAGCCAGTTTAAAGTTGATTGTGATAGTGTGAGTTGGTAGAATAAGTCTATTGTTTCAAGAACACTTTATTTAATATAAATGATGTTCTAATATTAAACACTCTACACTGGAGATGTGTTGGGAAACCGTTTCAGTTACGTATCGTGATTATTTTCTGCGGCAGTTCATGTTGTTTTTCTTTAATAAATGTTAAATGCATGTTTTTGCATTCGAGGTGGTAAAATGTTGCAGTTCCTCTATGATTCTGCTGGAAGTGCTACCTACTCACAGAGCACAGCATCCTGGAAGCTTTTTTTATTTTAAAGTTTTTATTTGCCAAGTTTGTATAAAATAATGAAATATAAAATTAATACTGAATCAGGATATTTATAAAACTCATAATTTATAAAATCATGATACGTATAGAATCGCAAAACAGGTCGAATCAGCACTAAGGTATCAAGATAATATCTTATTGGGATGTTTCTAATGATTCCCATTCCTAGTGTTTACATCAATTCTCTGCAGAAAGGTCACAATTTAATTTAGTTTTTATTTAATTAGACTGTATTTGTTTAAAATAAATATAAATTTACTTCGGGTCTGTGAAAAGGGTGGTCGTCAGATCTTCCAGAAACAGAAGACAAGGGAAGCTCCAGGCCCAGACAGCGTTACACCAGCCTGTCTGAAATCCTGTGCTGACCAGCTGGTCCCCATCTTGACACAGATCTTCAACAGATCACTGGAACTATGTGAAATCCCTTCTTGCTTCAAACGCTCCACAGTCATCCCCATTCCAAAAAAAAACTTGCGCCCCAACATCTGTAGTCATGAAGTCATCTGAAAGACTGGTGTTGGCTCATCTAAAGGACATCAGCTTTCTGATAGACAGGCAACTACACTAGTAAACCTGGGGAAATTCATGTCCAACAGCCCCACCACCAGCACTGGTGCCCCCCAGGGGTGTGTCCTCTCCCCACTGCTCTTCTCCCTCTACACAAACGACTGTACGTCTGCAGACCCCACTGTCAAACTCTTGAAATTTGCAGACGACACTACAATCATCGGCCTCATCCAGGACTGTGACGAGTCTACATATAGAAGCGAGGATGAGCAGCTGGCTGTTTGGTGCAGTCACCACAACCTGGAGCTGAACACGGTCAAAACAGTGGAGATGATTGTGGAGTTCAGTGCTTAAGACATTTGCCTACGGTTCTGGGGTCCCAGGTTCAAATCCCACGACCATCAAATTGAACAAGGCCCTTAACCTTCATCTGCTCATATGTATAATGAGATAAAAAAATAGAAGTCATGCTTGTGTCGGCCACATGCCTAAATGTATTGTCATCTCTGGAAGCTTCTGTCATCAAAATAAATTCCTTGTATGTGCAAAGATACTTGGAAATAAAGCTTTTTCTGATTCTGTAATTTAATCAGGTTTAACTCTATCGATTTACTCCACGAATAGACGCGTTTCGATTAGTGTGGTACTGATTTACGTTAAAATAAAAACAGGATATTCTGGATGTACAGTACAGAAAAGTCGTAATAAATGCTCAAGTTATGTTTAGGTCTTTATTTATCCTCCAACACAAAACAGATGCTTTATTTACAAATCCAAATAAAAATGAGATGAAACCTTTAAAATAAAATAACATTTAAAAAATCTGATTTTCTTTATAAATTAAATGGTTGATCTCATTTTTAAAGTTGAAAGAGTAGAAAAGTTAAAATACTGTACATGAATGTAAATGGTATAAACCCAGGAAACCTTTAGTGTGAATTTGTACTGACAGTAATCATAATTATTATTAATTACTGCAAACTATTTGGCAACATAAATAAAGAGTCCTGAATAATAAAAGTGCTGAGTAAACAGTTTTACGGCGTAACAGGAGATAAAACCTTCAGAATCTCACAGTATTTACGCAGAAAAAAAAGTCACAAGTGGAGAAGATCCACCGCTCACCTCGTTTATCATTTATAATTATGATGTAGAATAAAATGTGGAATAAAACATGGCCGTCCTCTGCGTTTCAGCTTATAACAGAGAACAGGGCAGGGTTCGGAGCAAGTAACCCGCGCCACCAGGTCCACGAGTGACAATAACCAGACGAAACATGAACAAGGGCGGAGCTTAAGATAATTTGATCTCGACCTACTCTGATTAGAATAAAATCCTGATCCCAGTTCTCCACTCTGTAATACGTTCATCTCGTTAGCAGTGCTCACTGCCCATGATTACATAAGCCCCGCCCCCTGCACTGACCCTGAGGAGTACGACACATGATCACAAACGTTTATCTCAGGTTTCCTATCACGTCACAACGTCTGACTTCTGCACGCTGATGCGCTCTCGAGTTCACTGTGGATCGAGACCCGACTCTCTGCCTGAAAAAATAATATAAATGCCACTGTATGGAGAGGAAGAGGAGGAGGAGGAGGATGGAGGTCCAGGGCGTGTGAGGTGCTACTGATGATGATGAAATCTAAATCTTCCAGAAGATCTTCTTCTTGTAGAGAATGTAGGAGATCAGCACCCACAGCCAGGTGGCCAGCAGGTTCTGGGTCAGGTGCTCGCCATGTGACTGGCTGTTCCACATTTTCCAGCGGAAGGGGAAGTACTCCTCAAACACCTCGTGACCCACGTACACCAGGATGGAGTTCATACCTGAGGGCATAGAGATGGTGTTACACGTGAATGTCACAACTGATACGGTATATTATATGTTACAGGTGACGGGTGTTACATGATTCACACACACTGTATTGCCAAAAGTATTTGAGTAACATCCAATTCTTAATCCATAAGGTTTAATATGATGTTGGCCCCGCCCCCTGTGCAGCTAGAACAGCTTCAACTCTTCCGTGAAGGCTTTCCACATGGTTTGGGAGTGTGTTTATGGGATGTTTTGACTGTTCTTTCAAAAGTACATTTGTGGCTCACAGTCTCCGCCCTAATTCACCCCAAAGGTGTTCTATCGGGTTGAGGTCAGGACTCAATACAAAACAGTCAAGTTCTTCCACACCAAACTCGCTCATCCATGTCTTTATGGACGTCGCTTTGTGCAATGTTCTTGAGCTAATCTGTAGGCCACATGCAGTTTGGAGATCTGTAGCTATTGACTCTGATTTTGTCGTTCCCAATCGGTCCACTTTCTTATACCACCATTAACAGTCGATTTAGTGGAGAGGAAATTTCACGACTGGACTTATTGCCCAGGTGGTGTCCTGTCATGATACCACGGATGGATGTGATCGGGACACCTGAAGTCAATCATTTGGATGGAGGAGTGAATACTTTCAGCAATATAGTGTATGTTACGGGTGATACAAGTGTTTCAGACGGTCCAGACCTGGGTAGAAGAACGGCGCTCCACTCCACCACCTCCTTACATCCACCGTGTAATAACACAACAACAACAAGACGAAGGCGAAACAGCTGAGTGTCGTCACGTACGACAGAGACCTGCAGACACACACACACACTCACTACAGCAGACGTGCCTGTATATTCACGCACGATGACCTCATCATCATCACTGTTACGCAGAGTAACAGACGGGTGCAGCTCGAGGACTCACCACAGGTTCTTATTGACGGGGATGAAGCCGTGATCTCTGGAGCACTTCGTCAGGACCGCCGAGACGATTCCCTGAAGATTAATAATAATGACAGTGTATGAAATCATCTCCTACTGTGACTTTGTGTTTTTACAGATTAATGATATTTAATCGGATATAAAAACACCCACATGAGTCTCATACAGTTTATATAAATGATAACATGAATGAGTAATATATTCAGCGCACCAGGACTAAACCCCACACCAGGAACCGCGTCATTATCTGTCGGGGCTGATCTCTGTAGTGCTGGAGGATCTTTCCCGCCTGGGAAACGCACACAGAGTATGAGTTTCTCATTCACACCGTGTGTGTGTGTGTGTGTGCATGTGCGTGTGCGTGTGTGTACCTGGAGCCCGAGGAAAGCCATGAGGATGGAGTTAACGCTTCCTAAAACTCCCTCAGGGTCAAACGGGACAAGGGTCTGATACATGACCTGAGAGAGAGAGAGAGAGAGAGAAGAATATGTAACATTCTGGATAGGCAAGTGTGTGTGTGTGTGTGTGTGTGTGTGTGTGTGTGTGTGTACCCGTGGTGATGGCGTTTGGTAAATGTGTGTGTCTCCCAGCAGCCAGCGGTCGATGTATCCTGCAGCTCCTCCAGTGCAGTTTGGGTAAAGACCAAAATCTCCAATTCCACCTGGACCCAGATACCCACTACACACACACACACACACACACACACACACACACACACACACACACACACACACACACAAAGAAGCATCCTGAGAAAATCTAAACACCTAAAGTGAAGTCGGGGGGGGAGGGGGTTAGTGATAGGACTGACAGCAGGGTTAAAGGTCAAGTACAGTATTATATTTATAATATAGTTAAGGTTTAACTCTGTACATTTGGTCAGGCAGTGTGTGTGTGTGTGTGTCGGCTCTGATCATTTACACACTTTAAGCAGGACGGGTGGACGGTACAGAGTGATGCTGAGACAGACGCTAAACGTCCTGAGCTCCAGCAGGGGGTGCTGCAGAGCCTCCACTTTCATTACCTGAGGAGATTAACTAACCCTCTGTCTGCTGGATGTAAGAGCGCAACACACTTCCTGTCTCTCCGTCATGAACACGGGGGCGGGGCCGAGTTCAGCACCTGCGGTTCCGTTTCCTCTAGAACCTGATGTTCTTTAGCGTTCTCACCTGGGGCAGTCCGGGACCGGGAGCAGGAACGTCACACATAGCCAGAGCGTCTCCAGAGTGAACACACACACCCACGCCGGCCAGTACAGCACGATGTCATGGACCGGGTACCACCAGACATCCTGGAAGAAAACACACACACACACACACACCACCAGATTACTGTATTTACTTCCTCACAGCTTCACCTCCTTATTCCTCTCTTCCCTCCATTTATTCTGTTTCATTCACCCTCCTCTCCGTCGCTCGTTCTTCAGAACACTTCTTTCCTCGTCCTAATTTTTTGACTTCCTGTTTCTCATTTCCTCCTCATCCTTCCTTATCTTCCCGTTTCCCCGTTCCCTTCATCCCCAACCATCCTGAGGTCGTCACCTCTGTCCTCCAGCCCCTTCCACTCCCTCACCGTGACTCACCGTGGAAGCCCCGCCCAGCCGAGCTCGCGCCATGAACACATCCAGCATGGCGACCACCAGGTACGTGAAGGCCAGCCGCTGTAACACACCAGGGATCCGCAGGGTTTCCCAGGAGACTACACACACACACACACACACACACACACACACATTAGCCTTATGATTATAAACAACTCAGTTTTGTCATGCACACACCACACACAGTTGCCATGGGAAAGTTTACTATCCCTTGCGCTGTGATTGGCCGGTGTGTCTGACTCACGCGGGCCGCTGCAGTAGTTCGGGCTGACGACGAAGACGCCGAGGACGAAGAGCAGTGCGCTCCTCCAACAGATTCTCATCAACAGACGAGAACGTCTCAGTCCCCGAGACACAGACGCGCTGAGGGACAGAGACACAGACGTCCCCATGATGAAGACAAACCTACAGAGGTGGATGAGGGTGAAAAGAACAAAGAGAAGAGAGAAGGGTTGAGTGCATGACAGTATCACACACACACAAACACACACACACACACTCCCTGTGAGGGCTTACCAGGGAAAGACAAGATCAGCCACAGTGAGTCCTGCAAAGAGAAAACATACATACTTACATCCTGTATTACACACACACACAGGGAAAGAAAGTGCTGAGGTGAAGTGAGAGGATGGAGGGAGAAGAACAGAGGACAGAGAGAGAAAGACAGAGAGACACAGAGACAGAGGGTTCTGACCGTTCCAGCTCTGGTGTCGAAAGAACCAGTAACGTCCTCCTCCATAGTTCACAAACACCATGATCACCAGCGCAAACCTGTACACACACACACACACACACACACACACACACACACACACACACACACACAGAGTCAGGGTGGTTTAAACAGGATCAGCGAGCAAAGAGGGACAGTGTTTATATGTCATATTTCTGTGTCTCAGTCTGTGTCGGGTGTGAGGAGATGCGTGGAAGGCTGTTTGGTGTCCTGACAACTTTTTGTAAGACCGTCACCCTCACCCTCTGAATGTGTCGAGTGATCGGAGGCGTGTCCTGGAGGTGGGCGGAACAATAGCGTCAGTGGATTCCACAAGTCTGCTGGGAGAACCGAGATCCTACACACACAAACACACACACACAGTGTAAGTGTTAGTGAATAAAGCAGATGAAGAGATCCAGAGATGAAGAGATGAGAGTCACTGACTGAGTTGATGAGTCTCTCGGCCTCCATACTGCTGCTTACACGCACCAGCAGATTCCTCACCACACTCAGCCTGCAACCACACACACACACACACACACACACACACACACACACACAGGCCTTTCAGTGAGACTGTACACATCACTGTATCAGAGTTAAATACCTCAGTACAAACTGTGTGTAAAATGTGTGTGTGTGTGTGTGTGTGTGTGTGTGTGTGTGTGTGTGTGTGAGGGATAAAACTCACACTCCGTCTCACCTCATCACTGAGCTCAACATTGTAGCGAACACACACAGTGCTGCACACACCAGGAACGCAATGAGCAGAGCTGAACACAGGAACACACACACACTCGTATTATACACATCATTATTATTATTATTAAAGGTGCAGTATGATGAGGTGAGCTGGATGATGTTTATACATTAAGCCCCACCCCTTCCCACAAAGCCCCGCCCACAGACCTCACTGAAGTGCATTCTCAACCACACCTACTTCAGGTGTGTGTGTGGGTTTGAGGGCTTGTCTATAAAATGAAAGGAAATTTGTACAAGTGAGGAGGCTTACGCAGGAAGCTGTTGTTGGGTTCCGTTACCGTGACGATGGTGCAGTTAATGTGGGCGGAGTCACTCAGGTTCTTCACCCAGAGGGAGTAGTTCCCCTGTTCCCCGAAGTGGAACTGCATTCTACACACACACACACACACACACACACACAAAATACATCCAAAAGACATATGAGCTAAAGTTAGGTGTGTGTGTGTGTGTGTGTGTGTGTGTGTGTGTGTGTGTGTGTGTGTCAGACCTGCAGAGCTCAGTGTTAGCCGGCGTGCTGTTCAGCTGGAGCGTCAGCGCCTGCTGCGTGCTCACGGTGAAGGTCCTGGAGGAAACGTTCCCCGGGGCTGAGACTAAAGGAATGATACCCACGGGCTGGGGAAAGCACTGCGCACACACACACACACACACGCGCACATAGAAACAATGTTGAGTACATTAGGGTTGACTCTCTGTGTATGTGTGTGTGTGTGTGTGTGTGTGTGTGAGAGAGAGACCTGGTAACACAGATCAGACTGGACAGAGAGGATCAGATCACTCTGGAGCTCGTTCAGGACGCTCAGGAACGCCTCGTCCATCTTCAGCGCGCCGTTTTTACGCCCGGGACGCGACCCTGACACAGGAAAGTGGTGATGTCACACGTCACATGATCCAGGTCGTGAGCAGCTGGTCAGATTCAAGTTGGGCCACGCCCCCTTTGTCAACACTCATTTTCATAGAATCATTATTATATTGTATGTCTTTACATGTTAATAACACACACACACACACACACACACACACACTTCCCCTCTCTGCTTCATTTCATTCTTTTGTTTCTTGTCACAGCCTCAGCTCTGAGGGCTCACATGCTTTCTGTAATCCGTCTCACACACACACACTTCTGATTTTCCCATGACTGTGGCAGTACATAAATTTAGTACACCCCTAATCCTTATTGTTCTTGTTCATTCTGCTTCAGACTTCTGCTCTGTATGTGTGTTTTATTTTGTCAGCGGCGTAGTTCTTCTTTAACACGTCAACATTATATTTATCCACACGTATTCAGGCTGAAGTGAAGACAATGTTAAATAAAGCCTGTCAGGTTTAAACTATTTTAAAAGGAAGAAGATAAATCTGTTTATTTCCGGTTTGGTGCTGAAGGCGCGCGCACACACGCTCTCTCGCTACTGTAGAGCGCAAAGGATTGTGGGAAATCGAGTTTTCCGAAATAGCAGCACATTAGTTAAAATCTCTAAACGTCTTCACATCCGGGTGTATCAGGGACGTTCTAACAGATCGGCTGTCTAACACACATGAGTAAACTTTACTCCGCGCTGTAGCTCTGTACAAACGCTTTAAACCCCGAAGCGCTTGCGGTGACGGAAATACACTTCCGGTGTCGGGAGTGACGTCACGGCAAGAGCTGCCAGTGCAGAAGTGTTCGGTGAACGTCAACTGCGCTTTTGTTCCACTGTACAAACACACTCCTGGCTCATATGGCACCCCGTGTGTGTGTGTGCGTGCGTGTGTGTGTGTGTGGTCGCACTGTATACAGCGCTGTGCTAAGCGCGCGTGCACGGTGTTTACTCACAGACCAGTTCGGACCGGATGGCGGATACGGAAACGGCGGAAATCACGGCGATCAGTGCGATCAGAGCGGCTCCGCGCCGGCTCTCGGACCCCATGTCGCCCGCTGACTCTGTCTCCTGATTTAGCACTTCACCGGATTTCTTCTGCGCCGTTTTCTTCCCCATCCACCGCACACACTTCCGGTTCCGCCCCCTGCACTACCGGAGGTCGCGAGGATCACCCGCGGCGCGTCACGCGCGTCTCGGAGTCCACCGCGTGTTTGTGTTTAGTCGAACGTTCATGACGGCGGTGTTTTACAGTAACGTTCAATAAAAACACAGACATGAGGTGAGATTGTGTGTATGGTTTTTACAGATTTCCTGTCAGAATAGTTTACAAATACACTTTACAATACTGTTGTGATCGGAACTGCTCCAGAACAGCTGAGCGTCGTCTCCTAAAATAGCAACTGACTGGTAGTCTTATTTATTTACCTCATGTCATGTGTGATACTTCAGGGTTTTAACATATCCAATAGTGGTCTGGAATGTAGAAGAAAACTAAAAACAAACGAGAAACAACTTTAATTTAGAAGATGTGCGCAAACTTTTGTCTGGTACCCCATATCTGTGTAAATAAAAGAGAGGTTTGGTCTGTACATTGGGTCAGAACTTGGCGTTTCAATGATATTGTGACGTTTCACAATACTGATGGGTCGTTCATGAACGATTGTCTTTAACGAAGAGCGAGTGGTCTCAGAGAGTGATTTGTCCAAAGCTTCCGTAGGTTATGTACAGGAAACAGAAATGAGAGAGAGAGAGACATCCAAATAAAGTCAAATCAATAAAGGAGAATGAGAATGTCCAAATACCGAGTAAAAAAAGCAAGCTACAAAACAAAGTAGCACCATTCTGGCTCCGGAGCAGCCGCTCATGCTACTGCTGCGCCGCTATCTTGGATCCAAGGCCAACTGCTAACTTGCTGCATAAAATACTTCACCACAGGTGTCACTGTAATGAAACAATATCCACGTTACCTGCCAGTGGTTAGAATATTGCTTATGGTTTTACCCAGAACTTCAGCATCTCTCAAATAACCCACTTCCATAGATCATGTTTACATTTATCACTGGCTATGATGGCGTACAGATGGGGTTTGTTCCTTTAGCACTATATATGTATATTTTTTTTAAAGGACAGAATGCCCCCCCACACACACACACACATGATCATCATCAAATTACATTAAATTACTATTATGGCATTTAAAGATCACTTTTTGACCCTTTTGTACGCCCTTTTGTAAACCTCTTTAAATTGAGAATGAAACACAGTTTGTGTAAAAAAAAACTCGTCTTTTATAATCATTAAAGCTCTCAGACATAAAACTCCTGCATTAAACTGAATCCTTCGTTTTCATCACGTCTCCGCGAAAATATGAATAGTGTCAAACTTGTGTGAGCTAGTGAGCAGCTCGTTACAGTATTGAATTCTGATCGGCTGATCGCCGTTGTTTATAGTTCGTAGATGATCATTCATAGAGAGTTTTAATATTTCATTTTCATGACGAATAGAACGTCATACACGGCATTATTAACCTAAAGGGGATGGTGGTTTTACAGAGGGGATGGTTTTTGTCATTTTTGTGTGTGTTTGTGTGTGTTAGAGGGCATCATTTATATGCTTCATATGCTTAAACCTCTATAAATTATTCCTATAAATGTTACCAAATCTGATTTCCAGATCTTTGGGGTTTCCAGATCTGCAGTGTTTCTCTTGCTTTCTTCTGATTCAAAGCAGATTATGTGTTAAACAATGTAGCAGTTATACATCATCTGCATTATTGATGCATTATTACAAGTTTATAATTAGTGTTTATAAATATGTGTGTGTGTGTGTGTGTGTGTGTGTGTCCTCAATCCTGATATTTATGACATAATAAAGTTATGAGCATTCTCTTGTGTGTCGGTGTATGATTATGCAGCCGAGATCTCTCAGAGGGAATGGATGAGAGCTACAGATAGCAGAAGAGCAGATAACGCTTTCCTCCAAATGTCTTACTCTGCCCGCAACAGTGCGTGAGCGAGCAGCTCGAAAAACATGGTTTGGAGGAAAAGCCTGAGAGTCCTCGGTCCTCCCTGACTGGTAGTAGTAGTAGCCTTGATGGGGGAATGCACCAGTTACTGGTGAGAATTGGATACGACTAAAATTAGGAGTGAAAAATGGAAAATAAGAAGGAATGATTTAACTGCTGAAAGTTTTTGTGGTATGTCCCACATTCCTAGTACCTAGTTGTGGCTGTGCTGAGACAGATAAGATGACGTTTAACACTATCTGGATTTAAATGTTCTTAAGAAGGAGGTTAGCAGGTGAGCTGACAGGGCAGGAAATAAACACACTGGGTGGGATTTTACTGTATTTATGCTCCAGGAATAAAATAAAGTGAAATAAAGGTCTGAAAGTGAGACCCTTAGCTTAGCCAGTTGGAGGTTTTATGATTTATGCATTCAGGTATGAATCATTATTGAAAAACAACAAATTCTATAAAAATAATATTTAATAATAAAGGCACAACTTACAGTAGGTAGTCTAGCAGAATGCCCATTAGCACCATGCTCACCACTGCGGCAAAACGGCCAAAATAAATCCGCATTTCAAATCATTCATGAGACAAGTTCACTAGCTGGCAATTTTATTTCTACGAAGAATGAACTGCTATATAGCCAATCTCTGTTCATATCTGTTTATTGTTATTATTTAAAACAAATGTTACATTTAAAAACATCAAACTTTAAATACAGGTATAACTGGAAAAAGAGACTTTCAGAATAGAACATTAGAATAAAAAAAAAGTCATTGTCTTCCTGTACATTTGTGTGAATGTTTCAAAACTGTTCCTTTTTCTCAGCTAATATTGTGATTAGGAGCTCGCAGCGCTACCAGCCTTCTGATGAGACTCGGTCACAGAAACCTTTAGCAACACCTTTTTATTTATTACGCAAGCAAGCAGCACAAGCTCTGGAACGCGATGCTAATCATTTAGCATTCTTAGCTTGCAGAGCGCCAGATTGACTGAGCAATTAATACGATAATAAAATCCATTATGTACACCTTCATCTCTGTTCTACATGACTCAACATAACTTCTACTTTTTATTGTCTAAATGATCTTCTGGGCCTGTAACAGTGTTGTAACAGGACATTAGCTCCACCCCCTCCCTGTCCCATTGCCTTTAAAGGCATGGCGTTTGAGGAGAGGTAATGAGGACAACAGCATGAGAGACATACCACAGCAGAACGCTCTCTAGACGAATCCGCATTTGTAGAATGTACTTGTCTGTGGTGATAACATTCTCTAGTACTTGTCTACACCTTAAGCAGTTTGTCTCTTCAGAGGAAACTGAAGCCGGATACATCACATCCCGAGCTGTAAACAAAGAGGGGGGGGGGGTACAGCGGCGACCTGCTCGGGACTCAAACCCAAAAATGCAACGTGTACCACATGAGAGTTCAGAGTAGTAAGATGGTGAAGGATCAACAGAACAGCGAGGTGACAGGTGTGTATACATGCACATGCCTCTCTGAACCTGGCTGACGTGTGCTGACGTCCTTCTTCACACACTGCTGCTGAGCGTGTCCTTCTGCATGGATGGACCGAAGATTAATGAGAAACAGTGACACTGAGACTGTGGTTATTACCAACAGAGGTCCACTCACGTCTCCATCAGTGACCAGTTAATAAAGTGTACATGTTACATATAATAGCCAACATTTGTGTTGAATGCGCTGTACATGCAGTACTGTTTGAGACAAACAACGCTACTCTTCACCAAAGTGAGTAACTGTACACTTATTTCCACTTTCTTCTTCACAATTGTAAAAGATTACATTCAAATGAGAAGCTGTGCTGCTTTGTAACACTTCTCTGCTCAGGCCACACTACATGTCTGCTTGTTCATACAGTGTGTGTGAGATCAATTAAGATGTGTGTTTGCATGTTACCTTCAACTATTATTGAGAGAAATAAAGATTCTTAAAACCTACTGAAACACGGAACTCAGACTGAGACTGTAAAGTCCCAAAACAAAGGGAAACGTTATCAGGTGTCTCAGAGTCCTGTAACTACACAGTGCTGTAAGAGATGGGCAGTAATTACAGTCCATCAGTCTCACACTACACAAACCCAGCTGAGCCACTTCCTGATAATTAATCAACATCCTGTTCCTGTTAAACTCACACTGGTACAGGACACGACTGTGAGTTCGGGATCAAAGTCTTCAAATAAACGAGAAAGCAAACCGAGTGTGTTTATCTAGAATGATCAAATTCAGCATTGTCTCTCCCACATGCACACACACACACACACACGCACATAAACACACGCACACGCACACACGCACACGCACATACACACACATGCACACACGCACACACACACACACACACACGCACACACACACACGCACACACACACAC
>QNUK01001214.1:0-20000 GCA_013621035.1 Clarias magur
GTTTATAACGCTTTAATCAATCATACGTAATGCTTCATCGTGATACACTCGTTTATAACGCTTTAATCAATCATACATAATGATACACTCGTTTATAACGCTTTAATCACTCATACGTAATGCTTCATCGTGATACACTCGTTTATAACGCTTTAATCATTCATACATAATGCTTCATCGTGATACACTCGATTATAACGCTTTAATCAATCATACATAATGACACACTCATTTATAATGCTTTAATCAATCATACATAATGATACACTCGTTTATCACGCTTTAATCAATCATACATAATGCTTCATCGTGATACACTCGTTTATAACGCTTTAATCAATCATACATAATGATACAATCGTTTATAACGCTTTAATCAGTCATACATAATGATACAATCGTTTATAACGCTTTAATCAATCATACATAATGCTTTATTGTGATTCACTCGTTTATAACGCTTTAATCAATCATACATAATGATACACTCGTTTATAACACTTTAATCAATCATACGTAATGCTTCATCCTGATACACTCGTTTATAACGCTTTAATCAATCATACATAATGCTTCATTGTGATTCACTCGTTTATAACGCTTTAATCAATCATACATAATGATACACTCGTTTATAACGCTTTAATCAATCATACGTAATGATACACTCGTTTATAACGCTTTAATCAATCATACATAATGATACACTCGATTATAACGCTGTAATCAATCATACATAATGATACACTCGTTTATAACGCTGTAATCAATCATACATAATGATACACTCGTTTATAACGCTTTAATCAATCATACATAATGCTTCATCGTGATTCACTCGTTTATAACGCTGTAATCAATCATACATAATGCCTTATCGTGATACACTCGATTATAACGCTGTAATCAATCATACATAATGATACACTCATTTATAATGCTTTAATCAATCATACATAATGCTTCATTGTGATTCACTCGTTTATAACGCTTTAATCAATCATACATAATGATACACTCGTTTATAACGCTTTAATCAATCATACGTAATGATACACTCGTTTATAACGCTTTAATCAATCATACATAATGATACACTCGTTTATAACGCTTTAATCAATCATACATAATGCTTCATTGTGATTCACTCGTTTATAACGCTTTAATCAATCATACATAATGATACACTCGTTTATAACGCTTTAATCAATCATACGTAATGATACACTCGTTTATAACGCTGTAATCAATCATACATAATGCTTCATCGTGATACACTCGATTATAACGCTGTAATCAATCATACATAATGATACACTCATTTATAATGCTTTAATCAATCATACATAATGCTTCATTGTGATTTACTGGGTCACAGTGCTTTGATTGGCTTGTTCATAATAATTAACTCCTACATAAAGCAGCATTGTGATCTGCCTGTTCGTAATGCATCATATAATTCAGTTGTTCATTATGCCTTGCTTCACTCCCCTATCATGCTATGTTGTGATACTGCTTAATGGTGATTTACATTTTCATTTTGCTTCATTGTGATTAACTCATTCATGTTGCTTATCTGGGATTCACTTTGTGATTCAGTAGCTTATCATGCGCTGATTACCTCGCTCATAGTGATTCCTTATACTTCACTCCTATATAATGCTTCATTGTAATTCACTTGTTCATTCACGCACTTACAGTATAATGCCATGTTGAGGATAAGTCTTTTATTCAACTTTTCTGGGATTAACCCATTCATAAATATAAAGTGTGATTCACTCATTTATAATGCTTTGATGTCCTTGTTTCTAATGTTATATTGTCATTCATTCATTCATTCATTCATTCATTCATAATGCTTCATTGGTATTTAATCAGGCATAATGTTTAAATGTGACTTGCTCGTTCATAATGCTTTACCATGATTCATTTGTTTATAATGCTTGGATTCACTTAATTGTGATTTACCTTTTTATAAAGCTTTGATGCACTTGTTATTGTAATTAGCTCATTCAAAATTCTTTTACACTGAATCACTCATTCATGTTCTTTCACGTAGGGTCTGTTTATATCATTTGGATTGTAAAAAAAAATTCTAAATTTATTCATAATGCAAAATCCTTTTTACTTATATTTCTCTATTTAGGAATTTATCTTAAAAATAGGGTTCAATATAGAACGTGTTAATAATGATACAAACAGAGCTCGTTTTTAAAATCTTGGTTTAGTTTGAATTTTTTTGTCGAGGATGACTTTGTTCCCTGTGGCCGCAGGGCCGTATCTGCATTTCGAGGACGAGGTCGCGTCCTTGCAGCGGGAGGTAGACAAACTCATTACTCTGGGTGTAAACAAGATCATCGCTCTCGGTCATTCTGGATTTGAGACGGACAAAGAGATCGCCAAAAAGGTCCGCGGAGTGGACGTGGTGGTCGGAGGACATACCAACACCTTTTTATACACAGGTAGATATCGATTTTTTGATTATTTTTTTCTCTATGCACGTTTGCATATGTAAGGTCTGTTAAATCTGGCATTAATATTATCATGCAAATTGAAAGCTGCTTGTAAGTCCTGGTATGTTGTTCATATATTTCAGCTTATAAATAAACTTTTCCGCAGTTTGAGTGAGAAAAAAAACTGAGAGTGTATTATTGTATGCATTTACTTCTTTATCCTGGACTACAGTTTTTGTTTTCCGTTCATTTCGAGGCGTTCACATTTTCCAGAAACTCAGTTCAGTTATCTGATTCATTCCCCTATAATGCAGCAATAGCGTGTCAGGCTGTTCACTCTGGCCTAATTTCTTCCACTTATTTGTATGAAACATGGATGTGTTGAAAAGCCAACCACTTGGCGACCTTGAAAATGTTGGAAAAGATATTTTTCTGGTAGAAATATGTGTCTCCATGGTACCTCTGAGAGTTTAAAGTGTTTTTTTACACTTCAGTTTGAGAAAGTTTGTCAACCGTAATAGCACTCAAGTTTTTCCATAACTTTTTTTTCTCCTGTTTCTTATCTATATTCAATAAGAGTAAGCTGTTTCACATTTGATTTGTGAAGAACATGACCGTGATGTGTGTGTGTGTGTGTGTGTGTGTGTGTGTGTGTGTGTGTGTGTGTGTGTATACAGGGGCTCCCCCATCCAACGAGGTGCCAGCAGGACCCTACCCGGTAATGGTACAGTCCGATGATGGTCGCAAAGTGCCAGTGGTCCAGGCGTACGCCTTTGGGAAATACCTTGGCTATCTCAAAGTGACTTTCGATTCTGCTGGAAATGTGGTAAATGCTAATGGAAATCCAATCCTCCTAAACAGCGACATAACCGAAGGTGAGTGGACTGAAAAAAAACTTCATTCAACAGATTCACAAGGCTCTTATTAGGCAGTGTTTGTCGTTCCCAGTTAAATGGGTTAAAACCTATGCAGTGATAAGGTGAAAGTGTACTTGTTGTCCAAGATGGAGAAGATGTACAACTGATGAGATCATTTCAAGTGAAGACATACTGTATAGACTTTTATGTTACCTGAAAATAATAAAGATAATAGAAATGGGCGTCGACAAGATTTCCAGACGGCAGAAATGGAGACAGCGGGAAGTGAAAGTGTTTAACATTTGAAGAAGAAGAGTTCAGAAGACGGTCAAGTGCTGATTTTGGGTACAAAGTGAGGAAACTGGAGACTCCATCCATCCAGAAAACCTTACCTTATCAACAATTATAGTTTTTCTTTGTATTATGTTTGTCAGGATTGTCGCATAATGTTAAGACCATATTTTGTTATTTTTTAAACGACACAGGGAAACAGTTATTTGATGATTTATCTTCGTCATGTTTTCAGCAGGATGACACATCTACTGTAGCGTGCACAAATTTTGCACAAATGTCTTCATCACTGCATATAAGACTCCTGAACTTGTTGTGCAATGATTGGAATCTGCAGACAGTGCATTTCATATATATATATATATATATATATATATATATATATATATATATATATATATATATATATATATATATATATATATATATATATAGTATTGTGAAAGTCCACTCAAGACTGGGGAAATGTCCCCTCTTTTATTTATATTTTCACTCCAAAGAGCCTTTCGTTCTTATTTTGGACATTTTTTTGTCCCTAATTTTTTATCTAGTCCCTGTACCTGAGCAGTTTCAGAGGATTGTTTTTTGTTTGTTTGTTATGACACACAGTGATCTACGAATCATTCAAAGATAAAAAACCATCCGTACCATCCGATGATCAGGCATGTGATTAGTACAGCAAATCCCCTACATATGAACGAGTTCCGTTCCGAGATCTCGTTCATAAGTCCAGTTTGTTCATAAGTCCAACAAACATTGTCTAGATTCTAGAATACTAACACAACTAGGATACTATATTACAGTACAGTGTTCTTTAGAATCGTGCCCATGGTTGAATGATTCATGTTAGAAGAACGCGCAATGTGCCGCTTCATCGTCATAACCGCTTGCTTTCAGACATCCTTGGCTTGAGGGTCAAGTCATCAGTTTAACTACACTGGACACTTTGCACTGGACCATGTTTATTAGTTAATGTTAGGTAGAAACACGGCCATACACCACACCGTGCTACTGCCAGAGTGAATAGTACAGTACAGTATGTGCCATAGGAATAGTTTCTCGTGTCACTTCCTTGCCGTTTGAGTTGTTGAGATCAAACAACACACCTTTAATTTGACTACATATTAAAGGCCATTTGTTTTCTAACTGACTCTTTTGCATAAAATAGACTTTACTTATGATTGATGATAGTGAATAGTTTTATTTTTTTTTAATCTTCAGTGTTATCAATCATCAGTAAAGTATATTTTATGCAAAAGAGTCCATCAGAAAACAAACGACATGGCTTGATCAAACAACACACCTTTCATTTGTAGTCAAATGAATTGACCCACTCATGCGCCGAGTAACACAAGAAACTACAGTATTCCTGCTTAAAGGGTGCCAGTAGCACAGTGTGGTGTATACAGTAGCAGCCATGTTTCTACCCAACGTTAACTAATAAACATAAAAGAGCATAAAACAGCACTTTTAGCTAAAAGTTAAACATTTCCAGAGGAAATCTCCGTCCCTCCCTCTTGCGTGAGCTCACAGACAGAGCACTGGAGAGCATCTCGTAATCAGCCCCCCATCCGCTTGGCCAATCAGCTCTCTCTAGGCTCCTGGCTGCGGGAGGATGCAGCATCACGCATGACCCGATTGATGAGGCGAACCCGTTACCGATGTGCCACTCGGGGGCGAGATCCAGACTTGTTTTCGGATCGAATGCTTTTACTATGGAAAAGACAAGGAGTCAACTTAAAAATATATATATATATTGGTAGTTATAAGGTGATTTGCAGCAGCAATGTTCCTTACTTGGTGTGAGAAAGGGATGTAGCCATTCCCCTCACCAGCACTGTGATGGATCTTGATGTTTTCTCACCAGCACTCCAGTTTGGATCCTGCCGCACTACTGGCGACGACTCCTGCTTGTTTTTCACATATCAGCACCGGACAAGGTGCAAGGTCGACACAAGGTGTACTGTGACATTCTGCATATAGATGCCATTTCAGATTTGGATGGTCTGCACTCAGGCTTCTCACCGTCCTTTTTTCACCTCTAAGCCATCACTTTCTCCTGATTGCACCATCTATCACCAAACACACTAACACACTAATCATGTTTTCATTCTTCTAGATCCCAGCATTAAGGCAGATGTGGATGCCTGGAAGGTCAAATTGGCCAATTACTCAGCTCAGTTTGTGGGGAGCACTCTGGTCTATCTTAACGGGACGTTTGAAGAGTGTCGATTTCGGGAATGCAACCTGGGAAACTTGATCTGCGATGCCATGGTCAGCCATCAGACATTATTCACACCTTTAGCTGTTCTTGCTTTAGAATTTTGATCTGCCCATGGATTAATGATTGTGTCAATTAGTATAATTATTCATTTAGATATAATGTATTAATAACCACCGTGTTGTTCTTTCCCTTTTTTCAGGTCCATCACTACATCAAATATCCGGATGAACTCCAGTGGAACCATGTTAGTTCCTGTATTTTAAACGGAGGGGGAATACGATCCCCCATTGATGAGAGAAGCAGAAACGGTATGTCTGGGTTTGAAAGTATGTGCGTATACTGTCTAACCGTTTCTTTGTCTGACACAACAACATCTCTAATGTTTAAAGCAGAGGGGTTTTGGACTTCTAGCAGTGTTACAGTATAAAAAAGAGGAAAACATTTACAGAACATTTTTCTATTCACTGCCATCCATATTATACAAACACAATGTAGACATGTTTCTAGGTTATTTCTAAACCTTGCCAAGAGCACATTGTGTAGAAAGCCAGAATAAGTCATGCAACACTCTGGCTAAGTGTGCTCAAATGTTCAAATAGCCACAGTGTGCCTGCTCCTTCACCATCATCAAAACACAGACAAGCTTCTACGATATTAACTATTGACACGAGGCAACGTTTTAAAATAGGAAAAGACATCAATATCAAGAAATCTGTTTGATCAGTGTACACACGGACAGAAACCAATTGAATCCAGAATCCAGACTGACTTGTATCCGTGGTCGAAAGTAGGCCAGTACGGTCCAGTCCTGTGTATCACTAAGATAAAAAGCTGGTGATGTTTAGTATTAGAAAGAGGGGAGAGAAGCTACCTGCCAAAACCCACATTCAAAACCAGTCACAGAGGCACTATCAGCCAGAAAACACGTCTGATAAGGTTATGTAAGTGTATTTGCTGTTCATGAGCTACAAAGCTAACCTGCTTCTAAAACAATTTGATCCCCTGTCTTAACCCTGAGCTAAGGTGTGGAACAAGGCATTGTACTGCAAAAACTAGCACACTGGCTTTCCATTTTACACTATTTAGGATTTAACCCCGGAACAGTTACAGTAGCTACATAAAACTGATTAGAAAGCGAAGACGTTCACTTTTTTTCACCTCTGACAAATGAGATCAATTAATGTTATTGTAGATGAGGTTATAAATGTACAGGGAGGTGACAAGTCTTTCAGTGGACTTGTAATTAAAAACTAGATAGATAGATAGATAGATAGATGGATAGATAGATAGATAGATAGATAGATAGATAGATAGATAGATGAGTGCAATATAAAAATAGGTAATCAGTTGTGATATCAAAACAGCTCAGATATTGTCTTCTCACATGGGAACAGTGTGATCTAGCAAGCTTACACTCTTTCAATATAACAATTAAAATAAGATAGGATAAGACTAATATATTGCACTTTACAGTTTGTGCACATTTGTCTGGTGGATAGTTATTGCGTATTATGTGTAGTGCAAATATTTCCTATCATACAATGACAGTGTTCCTTAGTTCTTTAGTATTCAGTTCAGTTCATGAGTCTGTTTGCGGATATGAAGGGCAGAACATGAAACACATGCTGTGCAGGGTGGGTTGGATCTTTCAATACAGTATGTTATTTGCACTGGCGTGTCATCGAAAGATATACTGCTCTTCCAGTGAGGGCAGTAAGCAGCTGATGACTTTTTTAGGAGTTGCTGATGGCCCAGGAATGGATTTCCGTTGTGCTACAGAGCAGCTGGTGAACCATACATACTGTACGTAGGATACCGCACGTCAGCACTCTTTCGATGGAGCAGCAGTAGTAAAACGACAGCAGTCGCTGTTGTGCCAACTTTACCAATCCTTTGTGTTCCTGGTCAAGGAACCGGCTGCATTACATTTACGAAAGTCTATAATTAATTCTTCCGGTTTTGTGGTGCTCAGGATGAGATGATTTTTTGACCAACCACAGTCGTGTCATCCGCAAACTGGATGATGTTGTTGGTGGGATGGGTTGAAGCACAGTCATGGGTGTAGAAGGCGTATAAAATGGGGCTCAGCACGCAGCCCTGTGGGATACCAGTGCTGAGTGTAAGTGTGGAGGAAAGGTGACATCCTCGTCTAACAGACTGGAGCAATTATTTTGAAAGTTCTATATACACAGTGGAAGGTGGGTTGGGAAAGTCCAAGGTTGGCAAATTTGGTGACTAATCTACTCAGGATAACAGTATTGAAGACAGAGCTTTGATGTGCTGCAGGACCAGTTTCTCAAAGCACGTTATTATGACTGGAGTGAACTAGTTGACTAGTTGGTAGTCACTGAGACTATATATATATCTGTTTTTAGCAGAGGAATGACAGTGGCAGGTTTCATGCAGGGTGGTATGCAGGATGTGAACAGAGAAAGGTTGAAGATTTTTGTAAAGATCACAGAGAGCTGGTCTGCACATTCGGTCAGGACCTTTCCTTTCACACATCAGGGAGCTGCTGTCATAGCAAATTGGGGGCAAGATGGAGGTTGAAATGTTATACTTATTTATATTTACTTCTGGACGATGTTGGAAAGGTAAACATGTTTTAAGTAGTTTATCAGAACTTCATAGGAAATGCACACATTAGCTAGCAAGTGATCATTAGGAAAAGGATGGTGCTGTACTGTAGCACATCACAAGAAAAGAACACAACAAAAGTTCATTGCTTAAACTCAGACTTCCCTTCTGATGTAAATCTCTCACCCATATGAGGTCAAGACATGCGTGCCGAGAAACAGTCATGGTCAAGTCTCACGATCAGAATCAGCTAGGTCAAGTTACAATTTAAACAACGTTTGTTTTGTTTTTTTAGATGTAGGTACAGATGAAGGTTAGCATGACACATTTCTCGTCATCGCTTAGCCGCTTCTCAGTGGGTGTATGCACACTGCACCATGTGTTACACAAAACACTCATGGGTTCCACTGAATCTGTATCTATCACAGCCATAATTATAATAAAGCACAGATGCATAGTAAACAAATGAGTAGTTTTTGTTTCTTCTCTCGGTGTGTGTTGACCTGTCCACTAAATGTCACTGCAAAGTGAAAAGTTTAGGATCTTGACACAATATCCAGGTACACTTGGTAATGAACTCGCCCAGCTCTGTGCCCTAATACACCAATTTCCGCTCATGTCACAGAAGTTGCCCACGGACATCCACTTTCACCACAAGAAGATTTTTCACTATGAAGACATTCCACTTTGGCAACAACAGTGTGGTTGAAGCTAGCTCCTGACTAGCGATATGAACAGTTTGACTGCAAAACACTGTAAATGCCATTTTCACTGGCAAGTGAGTTTTCTCTGAAATAACTGTGTTCGGTGGATGTCTGGAGAAAGTTGAAGCGCAGAAAAACTATGTTTAAATTCTAGCAGTAACTGAATATAGGAACGCGTCAGGACATTATGCAATTTCGATGTTGACAAAGCAAAGTTCTACATGCTGTAGTGTAACTTTTTGTTTCACTTACAAATCAGTATAGTATGCCCCTTTTTTCTCTCTTGCTCCTGCTACCATTAGCACTGGTTTTTACTGCCTTTGGTAACCATGATTCATTAATGATTTCCAAAAAAAAAATTAAGCAGAGACATAAGACTATAACACTCAAGAGACACAAGAGACATACGCTGTGTTGCTACAGTATGCCTTGGTTCTGTTCACTTCATCACGTTCTCCATTGAAATACAGTTTTCATACTGTACCCCTTGAACCTTTCCACATTTTGTTACAAATGTAAATGTAATTATTGGGATTTTATGTGATAAACCAACACAAAGTGGCACATCACTATAAATGATAATGATATGTGGTTTTCAAATGCTTGCTTTACAAATAAAAATCTGAAAAGTGTGGCGTGCATTTGTATTCAGCGCCCGTTACTCTTTTTTTTTTTGGATTTTTCCCCGATTTTCTCCCTAATTTAGTCGTGTCCAATTCCTCCCCGTCACTAGGGGGCTCCCACATTAAGGCTACTACTACCACTCAGCCGGGAGGGCCGAAGACTATCACGTGTTTCCCCCGAACCACGTGACGCCAGCCGACCGCATCTTTTCGAACTGCTCGCTCGCGCACCGTTGGGGGCGGAGTAACACACTCGGAGGACAGCGCTATCCGCTCCCTCCGCTGCGCGAGCTCACAGACGCCCCTGACTGGCTGTAGAGCCGTGACTAATGTGGGAGCACTAAGTACCTCTCATCCCTCCCCTCTGAGAGAGCTCGGCCAATCAGCTCTCTCTAGACCTCCGGCTGCGAAAGGAACTAACGCTCTCCGGATGATAGGGCGAGCGCTTTTACCACTGCGCCACTCGTAGGCCTAGCACCCGTTACTCTGATACTCCTAACTAAAGTCCAGTGGAACCGTTTGCCTTCAGAAGTCACTTAATTAGTAAATCGAGTCCACCTTTGTGCAATTTAATCTCTAAAAGTATAAATCCAGCTGTTCTGTGAAGCCCTCAGAGGTTTGTTAGAGAACATTATGAGCATACAGCATCATGAAGCCCAAGGAACACACCAGACAGGGATAAAGTTGTGGAGAAGTTTAAAGCTGACAAACATTAGTTGTGCACTCCACAGCTCTGGCCTTTATGGAAGAGTGGCAAGAAGAAAGCCATTGTCGAAAGCAAGCCATAAGAAGTCTCGTTCGCGACAAGCCATGTGGGCCACACAGCAAACATGTGGAAGAAGTTGCTCTGGTCAGATGGGAGCAAAATGTAACTTTTTGGCCTAAATGCAAACCACTATGTGTGGCGGAAAACTAACACTGTGCATGGTGGTGGCAGCATCATGTTGTTGGGAAGCTTTTCTTCAGCAAGGGACAAGAATGCTGGGAGGAGTTGATGGAAATGATGGATAGCGCCAAATACAGGACGATCTTAGAAGAAAACTTGCAAAAGACTTGAGACTTGGGCGGAGGTTCACCTTCCAGCAGGACGACATACAGCCCTAAACATGCAGCCAGAGCTACAGTGGAATGGTTTAGATCTAAGCATATTCATGTGTTAGAATGGTCCAGTCAAAGTCCAGACCTAAATCCAATTATGCACAGCACAAATGAATGTGATATGGAGCATACCTGCACTATAATAAGGCACCTTCTTTATTTACTGAAGTGACCCTTAAACTGCTGGTTGAGGCTGATGATACAGTACACTAAGGTTTGTATATTGTTTATATTGTATATACTGTAAATGCAGGCTGATGTAGCCATTGTGTCAAGACTGTGGCAATTGGAATTATAGCGTTTTGCAAAACCACACAAAACTGACACTTACAGGATATATACTGTAACCCAGACAATTTTGACATAATATTTTGCCATTTGTGCTTTTAAACATCCTTTTGCCAAAAAAAAAAAAAAAGTTTGCAATATTTCTTGTTTTATATTTAAAGAGAAATCCTCAAAATGACAGAAATGGATTTATCTCATTTTGTTTGCAAACTGTGCATGTATAGTTTGTCTAACAAGTCTACTTTGCTAACCAGCCAAGTGCTTAGTTATATTCAAATAGCAAATTTAACTAAAATGCTAAAGGAGAGGTTTGAGAGGTTATGTGCACAGTATGCTTGTAAATGGATCCACATTCCCCCAGGACATGATGGATATGATGCCTGGACATGGCTAGAAGTCTTTCAATGTGTTGGTGATACTTAATCAAACTTTCCGTTCTCTTGGGGAATGGCTTTTTATTTCCCCATAATAAATAAAGAGTGGCTGGACATTCCCCTCATGGTTATATTTGCATCTCAGGTAGCATCACTATGGAGGACGTGTTGTCTGTGTTGCCGTTTGGAGGAACATTTGATCTGATTCAACTGAACGGCTCGACTCTGCTCCAGGCCTTCGAGCACAGCGTCCGCAGATATGGAGGAAACACTGGGGAGTTCCTACAGGTCTCAGGTATTATAGTTATTAGTTTTTTCGACGTGACTGTACTACTGCTCGTCACTGGGGTGGAAGTGACAAAGTGTTCGTGTTGAAACGTTACAATCTGAGGTCTTAAAAGGTTTGAGATCATTGCAGCTGAAACAATAAAGCCTGTCTGGCGTCCATTCCAGGACTATTACTCACAATCTGCTCACACGAAACATCATCCAAAACAATGAATACTATGCCTCTATTTACTGTAAGGACTATATTTGCCGTATCCCATGTGACCCCAGGTCTTTGGAGTCGGGTTCCTTTCCAGCTTTCTTCCTGGTCTCGTTTCAGGACGGATTGAAGAAAGTGATTTCTTCGGTTTCATTATTACGGTCGATATTCAAAATTCTGTAAAGCTGCTTTGTGCCAGTTTGTTTTGTTGTTTAGAGAACAGTGGGTTAATGATGTGTACTAAAAGATATCCCCCTGAGAGCACCACCCTAGTGATGACACCCGGATACATGGAGAATTGTTATTAAATACTGAATGCTGAAATCTTGTTTACAGAATACAAATAACAACGTACAATAAATACAGTACATGCAGTGACAATATAACAGTCATGACATTTGGTTAACGCCCTTATCCAGAGCTAATTAGTTATTAGGAGGTGAGGGTTAAGGGCCTTGCTCAAGGGCACTTCAGTGGTAGCTTGAGTGTCCTGGGGTTCGACCCTCAAGTAGTCCAACATCGTGAGTGCTACAGGTCGCTCAGCACTAACCAAGTCACACCAGCTTTTGCGAAAGCTTTTCGGATTCTCCTATCATTTTGTTTTCAAGTTCAGCTTCTGACTCCAAGCTGAAGGCGTCCAAAATATGCAATAATATCCTTTAACCCATCGCTGACCTTCGTGTCCTAAAATAACAACTGCCATGTGTGTCATTTCATACAGTATTGTTTTACAATGTAGAAAATAAATCCAAACTTGTGCGCAAACTTTTGACCGGTGATGTAATATACTGTCCAGTAGAGCATTGCTTTCCATAGCCTCATATAGAATCTTTATAGTTTCTGTACATCATGTTCAAAGAATATCAATAATATAAGAATAAATTAAAAGAAGCGCAGGAGTGAATAAGAAGAAAAATGCAATGCAAACATTTACAAGTCTGTTTCTTATAACCATCTTCATTGATAATATTAGTCCTAGTCCATAGTCCCCAGTGACACGTGATGTTCTCGAATTGGTAGTTTATTCTTGGAAGGAATCATTTCTTTTCCTATCCTGCTGTAGATACAAGATAACATTGTTCTGTTCAACCCAAAACTTTTTGACCTTCTTAAAAACAGAAGCTGAACTGCTGGAAAAGACTGATAAATGTCATTTACCCAAGCAAGGTGGTGTCCCTAATCTTCATAGTGTGTGTGTGTGTGTGTGCGCTCAGGCTTTCAGTTGGAGTATAACCTCAACAAGCCGCCCGGTCAGCGTGTGGTGAAGGCGGATGTGTTATGTACCCAGTGTCGAGTGCCACGCTACGAGCCCCTGGTCCGTGAAAAGGTCTACAAGGTGGTGATTCCATCCTACCTAGTAGACGGAGGAGACGGTTACTCCATGATCAAGGAGAATATCCTGAAACATGACAGTGGTGAGTGGCTCTGCATGCTAACCAACGTTTAAAACACAGATCTGGTACGCATGCAACTTTATATCAGCTTGTTAATGCAGCCTGTGAGAAACGGCAATAGTCTCCAAAATTATATAAAAATACAACTTTTTTGAAATGTTTGGACGTTTTCATTTAGTAAGAAATCCTGCAAAAGTGTTGGTTTATCTTGGGGGTAGTTGATCATGTGTGTGCTCTGCGATGGATTGGCACCCCTTCCATTGTGTACCCTGCCTAGTGCCCTACTGTAAGGCTCCTGTGACAGGCTCCAGAACCCCCTCCATCCCCCCGGTATGGAAGTATAACAGTGCCAAAATGAATCAAAGCAAAACAGCAAAACTTCTTGGGATTTTTCTGCATTGCAATCTATTTTAAAGGGAAAAGAAATCCCTACAGCACCGCAATTTATTGTGGTTGGATATTTCAAGATTTTCACGCATTTGAAAACCAGCGCAAAAAATACTGACCTCACTAAATTGCTGTTGTTAAAAACTCCACCCTCACAAATTCAGAAGGCCCAAATTTGACGGGAAAATTGAGTTTTATAACTTTCAAGTCGAATGAAATTCTGGTCTTCACATGCAGTCCTGTTCTGCAGTGTACTTTAAAGTGTGCTACTTTGCAGTGAACTACTTGGCAATCGGAATGCAGCGCTTGCAACTGAATGCCTGGATTAACAATCGAAAAGCAGCAAAACGGGTATTATGCGCCGAAATGCATCCTTGCCAGAGACTGCGCCTTTGGCATAGTCGCTGTCTTCACAACACACAACAAGATGGAATTCATTTGCTTAACAGGAGCAACAACAAACAAGCCGATGAAAATGAATTTCTAGTCCTTGAAAGTTAAAGGTAACAGTAATAAGTTTGTAATAAAAACAAACAAACAAGTGAGTACAGTATAGTATAGTATAGTGGTAGACAAAAATATTAGGATTAAAGAGAAATTCAGTGTTTTAATGACATTCAAATTTCTTTTAATAAGGACAATCGATTTAATAAAAATAGTTTGTTTTATGTAATGAAGTTGCTCCAGATAAATTTAGTAGGATAAGCACTGAAAGAAATATCAGTAAGCCTATAGCGTTTCCTGACTAGAATTTGATTCTCTATATTTCCCAAGTACAAGAACCGGGTGTACAAAGAATTGCACTTGGTGGAGGTGACTTAAAAGAACAGAATAATATTGCAAATTTAAAAATGTAAATAAAAGTACAAGACATCAGGCGTAAAACCAAAAGTATAAGCATGAGAATGCGTCAGTCTCTGTTCTATTCATCATGGTGCACAGCTTCTTCTTCCCACTCAGAGGGGGCAGGTGTCTCATGGCTGGATGGGTGTCATTTTATTATTATTTTTTCCCTTATCCATGCTGTATGAGGAAGGAGTAGTGACAAATTGGTTTGTTTTGATTATTGTGGTGTTCAGTTTGATGTTACATCATTTCCAGACAAGACGTGACATGAGGATGAAGTACTAGCCATCTCCGGATGATAGGGCGAGCGCTTTACCACTGCCCCATTCGGAGGCCTAGCAGTTCAGTTTTAATCAATGACTTGCAATGCTGAAAATGTCAGGCATTGTACAGTAAATGCCGTAGGGAATTTTATCCATTCATATTAAGTTGCAATGCAGAAGATTTTATTGCGACAATTTTATTCAAAAGCATGCAACTGCCAGAAAGGGGCTGCGTCCACACCATGCACAGTGAGAGAGGGGAAGACGAGCCCGAAGTTCATCGTTTCATGATTTTGTTTCATAATCAATAGTGAGATCAACCGTAATCACAAGCCTTTTCACAAGAGATCCATGAAAGAAGCTCGTCGCGAAACCAAGAAATAAATTCCAGCATCCAAACTTTGACAAGTAACAATAAAACCACGTTTGGGTCTTCCAACAGGCAGGACAGTTTCAAAACGAACAAAGAAATGGTTGCAGCGACACAAAACCCAGGCTTTATAATGACCACTCATGAACCCAATGAAAAGGCTGTGGTCTCAGTCAAAAAGAGCAGCTTACGTGAGAAACCCGGAGAATCTCAGTGGATTGCAAATGTTCTACATGAAAGAGTGGTCCAAGATACCACCACCATTGTTCTTCACACTGACATTGGGAGGAAGGGAGGTTTAACATTGTTTAACATTTCTTGCAAGGAGTCTCCAGTGTCGGTGTAGTGGTTAGTACCACTTTTGGGAACGCCAATTAGCCTAACCTACATGTCTTTGGAATGCGGGAGGAAACCGGAGTACCAGGAGGAAACCCACCAAGCACGGGGAGAACATGCAAACTCCATGCACACAGAGACGGGAATCGAACCCGGACCCTGGCGGCGCAAGGCGACAGCGCTAACCACTGGATTATTAAGTGAATATAGTTTTAGTCCATGCTCTGCCTATGATTAGTGACAGACATTAGTGACATTTTACAAGTTTATTTAGCTTTATTATTTAAGTATCTGACTCTACGACCAGAGGTGCTCTAAGTATATAAGTAAGGATGACTCCAAGGGCCCCTGAGGTTCCATGTGCTCATAAAGGTGCTTCTGCAGTAGCTGTTAAGCTGTTATGATGCACTGAATAGCCAACTGATTATTCACGTTTATTATGCTCAGCCTCATTTGAGAAAATATCTTGGGCAATTCTGCAGCTTTTCCAGTCACTATGTTCCAAAGAGATTGCGTTTATTTATGGAGCAGATAAACCGGATCCTCAGCCTGCATCTGCACAAACACTCCATTTGCTAGTGTCTCCCTGCGTACAAAGCCAATGCTCTTTCTCTGAGGCACTCTGGGTATTTGATTCTACAGAAATCGCGCACCTCCAGATTTTCCCTTCTGATAAAAGAGTAAGAAAGGTTTGTTTTACCCGAGAGGGTCGGACTCTAAACAGGTGCCGTGTCGAGTAACTTCCTGCTCACTCAAGTCTTAATACTAAATAACCTCAAAGCAACAAAATGTTTATTATTTTCCTGTATTATCCAGGATCCACTGTGTTTTTTTCTATAGGTACTTAAAATGAAAGTATTGATTATGGAATTCAAATTTACACGTTGGCCTTCTCTATAATTTAATGACTTTCATCTGCCACGTGTTATAAACATGATTAAAAAAGGTGGAATGCTTTGATCATGTCGTACTGTATGCTCTGGTTACCTTTATCAGATCACCGTCTATGTAAACACGATGTGATCTCTGGAGTCTAGACGAAACACACACACACACACACACACACACACACACACACACACACACACACACACACACAGAGAGAAAACTTGTAGGAGACTTTTAAACTACAAAGTCTACAAATATTTTAATAAAACAAAACAAAAAACAAACGTCAATGTTTATATATTGCAAATCGTGAGACCCGAGTTCCAGACGCTAAAGTCGTAAACGCGTCACTGGCTTGGAAAAACGAACACGGTGCAGGCGTTCGTGTGTTTATATAACATTTGCTTTCCCCACAGGTGACCTCGACATATCGGTCTTTTCCCGCTACATCGCAGAGAGGCAGAGGGTTCACCCATCCGTGGAAGGACGAATCCGTCTCTCAAACTCTGCCGTGGAAATCCCAAGTCAGTTGACTGCTTTACTGCTGTCTGTGCTGCTCTGGCTCGTGTGTCTAAGCTTGTGAGCTCGGCCCAGCACGTCCACAGCGTTCCCGCTGTACTGTACACGTCAATGTCTCAGTTCTTTTCTTTACTGTTTAACGACCGGCTAGAATGTATATTTTATAACTGTTTGCTAGAGACAATCATGGTGTCCTGTATGGTACGAAGATCCTTTATTTTCATGTTGACTATTAGTGTGTTCTGAATATTGTTTGTAATCGACACACAGATGTATCGGGTCGTTCCGGGAAATTATGTATAGCGGTGTAAAAGCTGCGACTGCGTACTGTATGTTATGTTATCAAATGGGGAAATAAAAACAGGAAGGTTGAAATAATATCTTACAGTAATATTACGTTGTTATTAACAAGGTCAAGGGTGACTTAAACTAATCCGGATTATACATTCGATTCATTAGGCGATCATGTTTTACATGATGAATTTTATATGTAAATGATCGTACAATTATACTTAACCTTCCTGTTTTTAGACATGCACTTAATAACTATTTTTATTTCTTATTTAAAAATAAAGCAAAATTTTACAGGTTTATTATTTTTTTCAATAGTTTTCACTCTAACTGATTAAAATCGTAAGATAACTCAACCACTTTCTAAAGAAGTAAAAACTGCGAACTCATTTCCTTAGCAGGTTTTGTGAATGTCACGTTAGTCTAACGGGTTTTTTTTTTTTTTTTTGTTAGTGGTTCACCTTTTTCTCAATTACATCTTAAAAACGGCTTTTCAGGAAGCAGACTGAAGACTGCAGTCATTGTAATTCAGTAACGGTTCTCAGGGAGCAAGCTGTGGAACAAGATGTGCTTTGTGCTTGTGCCGAATTGACCTTGAGCTTGCTTGCTTACTGTTTATACCCTCCGCTGTGTCATTGTATAGTTGGGGACCTCAAAACGAAAAAAGAAGTCTCTAAACAGAACCAAGCATTCAGTCTAAAGGCTTTACTTTGTTCCTTGTGTGTGAGCCGTGTTCCTGTAACTCCTATAGCTAAAAAGGCTATTTTTAAGACATTGCATCAGTCAGATGCAGCAAACATCAGCTTTGTCCATTATACAGAACTGTATCATTTCAATTGCAAATAAGCTCAATCAAAGGTTCTTTACTGCCTGGCGTACATGCGCAGCTGGCTGCATTTTTCATAGTGGCATTGAATTTTATGGCGAATTCTTTTCCGACTCATCTGCATTCGCAAGGTCATTTGGTTAAAGGGCAAAAGGGGAAGCCCTTAAACTTTTCACCTTCATACGAGTAGTAATGGAGCTGTACAAAACTGTTATAGTACTGTTGAGTTCTTGCACTGGTTATATGGATTTAATTATTATTATTAATTATTGTTTATTATTATTATGTACTTATTCTAGTCCATTATTAATAGACTGCACCATGACGCTTCCACCACCGTGTTTCATACTTGGCGGGTTCTTTCCTCTTGTTTGTTTATGTTCAGCATGTTTTCAAAGTGGACACTTGGAAAGGACATTAAAGAAACTAGAGCCATCCAGGTCTTTTGCTGTTACTTTGGGCTTCGTAGTCATTGCAGGACACCTACTTCTTGCAAGAACGTTAAAAGAACACTACCAAATTTCTCACTTGTCAACATCTTATCTTACTGTAGCTCGATTAACTTTCAGTAATTATTAGTCAGCTGACTTTCCAGTGTTGTCATAGCAAGTAGTTTCAAGCTACTAGTACTAGTACCGTAATGTATACAGTATACAGTAACATTATATAAAGGTTATTGGATACTTGTAAATGTAATTTGGCCATATTGGAATGGTCGAGATGGCGCCACCGGCCATCTCGACTATGCCAGAAGTAACTATGTCCTTTATGGCTCCCCTTCCATCCAGTTCACCGGCACAAACAGCATCAAACTCACCAAATATACTGACAAAGTTGCTTCAATGACAACATTGACTGGGCCTCGTTTACCAAGCCCGATACGAATGGATTAAATTGTCATTCAAATCTTTCATATGAACATTCACACCTCAAATATAGTATTTATGACGATCCCATTAATGCATGATTTATTAACCTCAAGTTGGCCGAAAGCAAAGAGCAAGGAATGGATAATATCTCATACTTGGCCTGGAGATAAAAGAGAGGAAACAACAGAAGGCCAAGATATTGAAGGCAAAAGCAGTTCAAAGATGCATACAAGATAAAATATATATATATATATATGCTCCTGCCAACCCCGCCACCAGCTGATAATGTTCAGCCATGTCAGGAAAACAAATTAGTCAGGAAAAGCTGCAGGCATTGATTCAAGCTGAAATTATGCAAGCTGCCTTTAATACCCAACCCAAGTGCTCACAGACCTCTTCAGGAATATCTGGAGGAATGAAATAATACCCGAGGACCGGAACAAAGGCCTAATTGACGAGCATCCCAAGAAAGTACATTTCCAGAATTATGAGAAGTGGGTCTCGATTTCATCCAAAAATATCTACAGGATTCTTCTTGGCAGAATGGATGCCACCATTGACCTTAAGCTGAGACAGGAACAGGCAGGATTAAGAAGAAGCTGGGGATTCGGGGATGCGCGGCCCAGATCTTTGCTCGAAGAAACATTTGCTGTTCATAGGAACATTTGTTGTTATTGAGCTGTTCATTTAATTAGTCTTTGTGCATCAGCATGTATGGGTCTGGTCTACTGGACGGTCACGCATATGGTCATAATAGATAACAATCTATTATTTATATTCCATCTATCCATCTTGGAAGCTCTGTAGTCCAACTAGGGACCAATGGTGACCACTGGAGGTTAATGGTGACCATTGTAGTTAATTCCATTTGTACAGTTGTGGTAGTACCTCCGGTCAACACTTTTCAGCAATTTTGTGATATCGTGCCTAATGTGCATGTTTTTGGACTCTGGGAGGAAACCTGAGAACTCGGAAGAAACCCACCAAGCACGGGGAGAACATGCAAACTCCATGCACCCAGACCTGATGCAGGAA
>QNUK01001214.1:25000-94685 GCA_013621035.1 Clarias magur
CCTCTCACGGTTATTCCGCTCTTCACGAGCGCGCTCACGAGGTCAGTCTTTTTTAGAAACACCACCACCGCTTTGTTCATCCGGGAGGCTGAGTAGATGTTCTCGCACCCGACCTCCTCTCCCACCGCTAGCAGCACTTCTTCAACGAAGACCCCAGTGTCCACGACACACCTCACGCCATTCCGGAGAGACAAACTCTCCACACCGGCCTCGGAGGCCATGGTGCCCCGCTCGCTCTCTCTCACGAAAAAATTTTCAAATCATATGTATTTTAACTAACATTCACTAAAAGTAATTAATGGAAATGAAAAAGGGGAATAAATAAAGAAAAATAAATAAATGAATAAAGAAGTGGGGGGGGGGAAAACGGGAAGTTTTTTCGGAAAAACTTGGCAGGACGCCAAACAGTCTTTCACGCGCTCCCTCACACCCAGCGCATGCGCAGAGAGAGAGAGAGAGAGAAAGACAGAGAGAGAAAGACAGAGAGAGAGAGAGAAAGACAGAGAGAGCGAGAGAGAGAGAGAGAAGAAAACGTCTATTAACAATGAATAGAGTGAATGCTGACAAGTGAAAAGCTCAAATAAGTTCACCATATAGACTAATTCTAAACGTCTAGGAGGATTCTAAATAAACAATATAAAAATTCAACCATACAGGACAAAACAACAGTGGCAGCCGATGAAAAAGTGCAACAAATTCGCCTGAAGAGAAGCGAAATAAACCGCTGCCCAGAGCATTTTTTTTTTCCCTTTAAAGTGATGGTGGTTTCATTTCTCAGCAAAATGAGGTGACCTCTTCCTCTATACGAGTCTACCAAAAATAAACAAGTCTGCGACAATGCATGGCGCTCGTCTCGTCCCGCTCTCAACGTCTGCATGAGGTTTGCTAAGACGAGAAAGCTATAATTACACCTCCGCACCATGCGGAAAGAGCATCCAAGACTTTCTGCACACTCTTTGAGTGTTACTCATCTCATTTCCTCAGAAACGGCATTGCAAAAGCCCTATTGTTTAAGTCATTTTTATTGGTCCTAAATTTGATGACGCACAGAACTGGGCAAAATATTACATCACAGATCTAATACAGATATTCGTAATATGTGGTTTGTTGTTGGTGAGGTTTATGAGCGAGTAAGACCGACCTCTCAGGAGAGTGATTAATGAGACGAGGCGATGCTCTTGTAGGATCTGGTCCAGTTTATACTGGAGGTACTGGTCCATGTACGCCTCCAGAGTCTGCTTGCAGAGGATACGGCCTGCCGAGAGCACGTGGTGCAGCCAGTCAGGCATGTGGAACACCACCCGTCCTAACACACACGAACACACAGCTGAGTGTGAAAGCAGATGTGAATGGTATAACGTGCCACTCCACAATTATTGCCAGTGTAGAAATAAACATGCGGTGAAATAATGATCAACTGCTTATATGTACAACTCGATGTAAAAATAATTATATGTATAAAACTCAAATGTTTGTACACAAGTTTGGGTTTATTTTCTTCATTCTAGGACAATACTTGAGATTTCACAATAATAAGGAAACACAGATGGCATTAGGTAATTGAGTAACCATCATCATCTTTATCAACAACAACAGCAGCAGCAGTCAGTTGATATTTTAAGACACAGGGGTCAGCTGTTATGGAACAGTTCTTTGTGAGAACACTATTGAGGTTAAGGGTAAATTCGCAAAACCCATCACACACCATGATGAAACTGGCTCTCATGAAGACCTTCCCGTGAAAGCAAGAGCAAACGTTACCTCTGCTGCAGAGAAGAAGTTCATTTAGCCAAAGAAATCACTGATTAACAAACGGCACCTCAGATTAGAGTCGTTATGAAGGATTTACAGATCATAAGTGGCAGATACACTACAATATCAAGATCATATTTTATATTAATATTTCATATCAGAAACTCAATTCAAACCAAAATGCTCACAAATCAAAAAAAGCTGGATTAGATATTAATACTGTCTGGGTCTCATTTTACTGTGTCATTTAACTAACTGATTCTCAGAAGTGACTGCTTCACTGGAACTACGTATTTATATATCATTTTCGTAATAATTTCATATGCTCCTTCTTATCATGTATCCACCTGTGACTGGCAACTGAACACAACCACAGTCATTTTTCAATGTAATTAAAGTGTGCTTATTTGCGTTCACTTATACAGTAGTTAAAGTTGTGTTTTGACATCCATATGTGTACATGTGCATATGCCTATATATAAATATGCTTACTGAAGTTCATTTAAAGTTAGCAGCTTCAAAAATCACCAATTAACAACCACCTCCTCTGATTAGAGATAAATAAGCAATACATGATTTTTTTAATATACAATATTTAGAAAAGATACCAAAATACCAAAAGAAGGTTATAAATTATGCAGGGTTACAGACTGTACAGAAATAATTTCTAAAAGTACAAGAATACAGGAGTGTATATATAACAGCCAGCCAAAAAAATGTATACACACTACAGGAATAGAAACACTTGCATAAATATCTTACACTCGTGCTCAGGATGTGGTTAATAACTTTTAACGTGATGTTGTATTGAGTGACATCTTAGTGTGATGCTTTTTGGAGGTCTTAGCGCAAAATTCATAAGCATAGTATTGCTGTCACCTTTACTGTAAATGCATGTGCCCACTGGTGATCTTTGCCCACTGGTGCACTGGTGCTTGGACCCGCTAATCATTTCTTGCATCCATATCACTCTATTAAAATTATATATATATATAAACACTGTAATTTTTTTTCTTCCCTGAAGTGTGTATTAATTTTTGATACAAGAGTACTTCCTCTTGTATCCACCAGTTTGATTAATATCTAACGGAACTTAACAACTGTTCGCTTTCAGTTCCTGATGAGGCAGAAGTGTTACTATAAAGGGGCTTGTACTAATTGTAACAGTGTTTCTCAATTCAACAAATATTTCTTGATACACTCAGACCTACTGTATGGCTTGGTTAGATGTTCGGATTTCAGAGGTACCTGACTGCGCTGCCTGTATTTGATATCTTTACTGGACCTGCTATTAAAAAAGAAAACCGATACAAGATGGCTAGACACTGTAGCGGTTTAATAAGGTTTGGTTGTAAACTGAGACCGAATTACATGTACAGTACTCACCCACATACATCATGTAGTCGTAAACCCCCTCAAGCTCCATCTGCTCCAAAAAATAGTTCTGCTTGTGCTTCCTGTCCGCGCTGTCCGTTTGGTCCGCGTTGTTTTTATAGAGAACATTGTGAAGCTATAAAAGCAGAAGAACGAAGGAAAAATCATGTAAGTCAGGTATGTCAACACAGACTCGGTGTTTATTGTTCTACTGTACGTAAATACATTCAAACTGTACTGTCAAAATATAAATGTCAGAATAGAAATGATGCTTTTACCATTATTCATTATTTCAAAGAAGTGGTACAATGCACAAACTCACTTTAGATCTATGTAAGGATTTTACAAGTGGTGTTCATATCAGCCTGGGACTTTTGCTTGCGTAGAGGAACATAACACGATATAATCCCTTCATGCCAGTGTTTTGCAAGTGCTTGGACACCGTCAAGATAGAAAGTTTCCTCAGTACGCTGGAGTCATGAGCAGAATGCATGCTTCACATCCAAAATGTTGGCACAGAATGACAGCTTTTTATTGGCGCAAACATGTGGAAATGTCTTGGAGCGAGGTCAGGACTGTCTGAGGGATGTGGCGACAACACCCAGCTGAGTTCCCGTAAATGTGCAGGTGTTGTGGCGGAAAGTATGAGGTCTTGCATTGTCCTGCAAAAGCACTACATCTTTGGTGATCAAACTAGACTGTTTACTCCTCAGCGCGTTCATTCCACTCGCTCAGCGGCGCCACCTCGGCCCGGAGTCTCATCGCCGTACTGCGCTTGAAGTCTTTGGTAAATGTCAATCGGTTTCACGCCTTCGCTCACTAGAAACTTCATCCCAGTTTGACTTGAATGACATTCAAATGTCATCAGGGACTTTCTGATCATTTTGATGTAAACACATTCTCGCACTTTTCATACACACTTCCCTAATTTTCTTTTGATTCTGTAAAGCTGCTTCGCGACTATAGTCACTGGTAAAAGCATTATACTAATAGAATTGAACTGAATTGAATTCAAGCATTAGCTCATCGACAGAGATAGAGAAAGGTTGAGTAAAAAAAAAGAAAGAAAGAAAGAAAGAAAGAAGGAAAGGATGGAGGTACAGTAGAAGAGTTTTATATTTCAGCAGGAGCATTAACAGACTCACTATGGGGGAAATTTGAGACCTGCGCTAGTTTGTTATGGGACCTTTAAAGTTAGGAATATGGATGAAACAAGTGCGAATGTTTTCCACCTACTGAGTGTTTTTACTTTTTCTAAAAAGCTCTGTATGGGGTGCATTGTGTGCTGCTGCAGTATGAGGAAAAGAAAAAGCAGGTCGTGTGTGTCCGACATTCTTACCAGTTCTAGCTAATAACCATCAAGCGTCACGCTCCAGAAATAGCTTTGTGAAGAGGGTGTTCGCTGTGGTTTTGAAGCCGACCCGCTTGTGTGACTTGACAGTTGCAAGTGTGACAACTGATGCTTGTTGCACAACTTGACAATTCATTTTATGAACCGTTGCAACCATGGAAACTGTGTACTGAATTCTCACTGTATTTGCTCCCGAACACATGACAGGCGCTCAGTATTACATGGTGGTGCTTCCTGCTTCCTCGGGTCCAACCACTTCAAATAAAATGGGAATCATTTCATGAGCGAGAGTACCTTTTTATTGCTGCCAGCTGTGGGGCTGAGTACAGTGAGTTCAGGACGGGATGGTTTGGGTCTCGGTTGTTCACATGACACGAAGAAGGACTGAAGGAACGGCTCCAGGTTCTGTCCTTTCTGCACAGAGGAAGCATCCCATCATACCTTGGCTTACGCAATATAATCTAATGTATATATAATAATGATTTACAACGATGTGATGAAGTAGATGCTACTCCACTCACCTCCTTAATGAGCTTCCCTGGTACCGACTTGAAAATCCTTCCTAAAAAGTAACAATGCAGGAATGACAGAACTGTTTAAAAGTGCAATCTACATTCATTGACATGTACATTCATGTGTTTACGTCATCAGCCGATCACAGTGAAGCCGTGTAGCCCGCACAGATATACTGTATATTTATGTTGAACATCACAATAGAGGGAAACGTGAGCTTTGACCACGGGACGACTTGTTGGCGCCAGATGGGCTTGTTTTGTTTTTTTTTTTATAAAACCGGCGATCTTGTGGGATTTTCACACGACACAGCTCACAGGGTGTGAGAACAAACGACGAACGTCCTCTGGGGAAGCAGTTTTGCATGTGGCATTGCCACAAGAGACTGTAAATGTTTTGACTTGAACTATTTAGATGTTTTTGATGTTGGATGTGATGCATTTGTATTTGCCTGCTTTATGGCATCGTCTTCCTGCCACACGATTGGATAATTGAGTAACTGCCTAAAAAAACAGGCATTCCTAATAAAGAATCAGAGTGAGCACAAAGCCTTTAACAAAATGTCAAACATGCACTGATTAGCCATAACACGACCTCCCACCTAATATTACCTACCGAAACAGTAATGCTTTGTGTGTTCTGACACCCTTCCATTGGAACCAGCATTAATCTATTCATCAATTTGGTCTACAATGAAGTTTCTTTTGGATCGGACTACACGGGCCAGCCTTCCCTCCCCATGTGCATCAGTAAACCTTGGCCACCCATGACCCTGTCTCCGGTTCACCGGTTTTCCTTCCTTAGATCACTTTTGGTATTTCCTGACCACTGCAGACCATAAACATCCCACAAGACTGACTGGCAGTTTTAAAGTTGCTCTGACCCTGTTCTCTAGCCATCACAATCTGGTCCTTCTCACAGAGAAGGTACATTTTCCGTATCTCGTTACAATGGCGGCTGACGAAATCGTTGACGAAAATCATCAACACTTAATTTCTGGCACAATTCACTGCAAAATTCATTATGGCATGTGGGACTACATTAGTTTGTGAGCGCAATGATGCATGTCACAAGCTCAGCTCAGATCTTTGACTCTTCATCATCACACAGTAAAGAAGAGCCGATATTTGGACCATTTTCTTTATATTGATTCGGAGAAAATAAAAGCCGGTGTGTAGTGATATCGGAGTGGGAACAGTGTGGGCACGCAGCGCTGGGAAAAATACCACAGACCTGAGGCGACACATAAAGGCACACCATAAAAATCACCCAGTTTTACAGCCTCTTTGTGGTAGTTATGTTTTGTTGCATGTGAGGTATTTTATTTTATTTTATAGCTAAACCGTTGCCAAACACATTAAGATAATAGGAGCTTAGGAGCTACGCTTACAACAAAGTGTGAAAATTCATATTAAAAAAATAATTAAAATAATTTAATAATTAAAAACACTGTATTGTCCATACTGCTCCTATTGTTTTGTTGAAACATTAGTTGAAAAGATATACTTTCGATTTTAAGATAATTATTTTGAGAAAAACGAACAAAAAAAAGGGTTTTTGCTAGACTAGATTGACTGTGGGGTTCATTAATAATAATGATTGCTCAAACGTTATGTTTTCATTGACTAAAACTAAAACGGTTCCTCTGACCAAAACGTGACTAAAATGTCCAGACATTTAGTCGACTAAATCGTGAAACAAAAATAGGATAAGATTGACTAAATAACAGGCACATTCATCCCGGGACTAAAACTAAAATTTAAAATAGGCGACAAAATGAACACTACATGAATCAAATGGATGAAAAGGTTAATGCTGGTTGAGAGAACGATGTCAGAACGCACAGTGCATCCGTGTTACGGTGGCAAAAGAAGACACCAACCTACTCAATGTTAGACAAATGGTCATAAAGTTATGATCTATGCTAGGTTCAAACCTGTGGCTTCTATTAATTGGTCCATATCATGTTTTGATCTAGCACAGTTTTTAAAACGTGATTGTACACATATCCTAGGGAAGGATTTTATGCTCACACTGTAACTTTAGTATAACGCAGAACACCTACAGTAAACAGTGTTACGGTAATACATCTGTCTCAAAATGATCATGATCTCTCTCTCTCTCTCTCTCTCTCTCTCTCTCCAGAATCTTCTTCCTACACCCTCTGCGTCGTGGTGATTGTGATCGCTGTGATTGTGCTCCTTATCGGGGCTGGTGTCTGGTACTTCATCAGAAAGAAAGGTACGCACGCTTTCAAGCTTGTTTTCATTATAGTACGTAGTGGAATTTTATCATCCACCTTCCTGGTATTTTAACAGCATGAGCGGCACTTGTCTTGTTTATTTCACTCTCCAGGTCTTGATGAAGTTACAGTGCATTACAGAAGAGCTGTAGATGGAGATGAAAAAGTGAACGACCGAACCACAGTAACGAGTCCCTGATTTGTACAGTTCTGTATATCGACCCCGAGCCCGGTCATTTTCTAAAAAGTCTCTCTGTTTAAGGTCATTGTCTTTCATCTGTTCTTGTTTACCTCATCGTCTGTCAGCTGTTCATGTTACTACGAATGTCAAAGTCATAAATAGTTTATTAAATAATTTTGAATATTATAATAAATTATAAAACTGCACCAGCGTCCTTGACTGCCGCATTTCTTGACAATTACGAAGATTTTGCACAACTCGATATCGATACATTTAAATCCAATTAAAATATTTTTTTTTTATCCATGATTAAGATCCCCCGCCACCTTTAAAATACATAGAGTGAATCTCTGGAATAAATTATGAGCTCCTGCTGATGAGTCAGTGGGTAGGATTGCAAGTAAGTGCAGCAGATATGCGTAGGAAAGAGAAAGTGGTATCGCACCCAGGTTGACGTCAGGCAGCATCTTGTCGAGGAACTGCGTCTCCGTGCTGTGAGGGGACAGGAAGTCCGCTAACAGTTGGCTGTTGCTCAGCTCGGGGTGTCGCAACAGGTTCTGAAAAAATATAACAAATTATAGCTGAATCTGAAATACTAACAACTGATATTGTATATACAGTTGTTTATATATATATATTCTCATCAGAGCGAGTGTAACGTTAGTTGCTGCATTCACGCGCGTCTCGGATGGTCTCATTTTCTGATGATTTGTGCTTTTAATTTTTTTATCTAATCTAATAAACTTTTAATCTACAAACATAAAATGGACAGTCACATTACTGCAATAATGTTTTGGATTTGTATTATCAAAGCTTTCCGAAGTCCTCAAGATTTTTCTAATTAAGGAAATTATTTATTTTTCCGATCATTTCTGACACCCCATGGATGTAGTATTTAAATTTTTACTAGCGATGATGTGTGTCGATGAATCTAATGCTTATTACCACTGTGTCATCATCACAGCCCCAGAGAACAAATATATTAATCGACAGTTCAGGCATTTAAGTGGCACTGAAATATTCACGTTCTGTTTCGGTCCGGTACATAACCGGTTACATAGGTACCCAACCCTAGTAATGCCTTCATAACGGCTCTAATCTGAGGTGCTGCTTTACTCTAAATGAACTTCTTCTCTGCAGGACAGGTAAGTTTTAGTCTTGCTTTCCTGGGAAGATTTTTTTATGAGAGACAGTTTCATCATGGTGCTTGATGGGTTTTGCAAACGCACTGTTCTTGTAAGAACTCCATGTCTTTAAATAACATCTGATGTTGATGTGGTTGTTACATAATTACCTAATTGTTACTATATTTCAGGGCTTTAAAATCCCCAGAATGTAGAAAATAAATCACTAAACAAGAACAAAGAAATTTGAAAAAAAAAAAAAAGAAAAGAAAAAAAAATACTGTCAATGTAAATGTAGTTATCGATAGCGTGTGATGGACTGAGGCACATCCTGAAGTGATGGTTGATGTGATTTTGGGCACCCGTTCCATAAACGTTAAATAACGTTAAATCTCCCTTTAGAAAGCTTCACCACTACAATGTCTATTCATTAGTTCAACTTTATTTTGAATGACTTCTTATGCGTCATGTCCAGACCACACCGTTTAACACCACGCCTAGAAAATCGCGGCCTGAGTCGTTTGAGGTCTCATGATTTCCAGTCAAACCACACGTCCCACGTCCACTCAGACATATCAGGAACATCAGGGTGTAGTTTTGGTTTAGAAAACTTTGCAAAGAGATGCCAGTTTACCTGCAAGTATTCCTCAAATTCTTCACGCTTGGAGGTTAGAAATTCATAGTTTTTTGGTCCGATTATTCGTTTAGAAGGGAGCTGTGCATCCTGGAATGAACCTGTGTAAGTGAGAAAAAATACTTTAGATAAAATGCTTACTCAATGAGCTAAAGGAGACGGGGCTAAAAAAACAACAAAACAAAAAAAAACAAAGAGAGGAAACCGTGTGCACCGTGGAATTCTGTGAGTTTGGACTCGAGGACGTAGAACTCCAGGTACCTCCGGTAGACTGACCAGCGTTCTGTCTCATGACCCACTGAAACAAGAGACAAACAGACAGACCACAGGGAAAGAGTAAAACCATGGGAAAGAGAGTGAGACATGGTGAGGATGAGGCAGAGATAGACACAGCAGAGCAGTCAAAAAACAGATGGAGAGAGGGAAAGACAGACAGGGAGAGGGACAGAGTGAAAGACAGGAAGAAAGAAAAAGAGAGACAGTGTAAAAAAGAGAGAGTGTGTGAGTTTGACAGACAGACAGACAGACAGACAGACAGAAAGACAGAAGGGAAAGACAAGCATGCAAGCATGAGAGAAGAGAGAGAGAGAGAGAGAGAGAGAGAGAGAGAGAGAGAGAGAGAGAACCAGGTAAAGAGAGAGAGACAGAACAGGAATTGAGAGAGGAAGGGAGACAGAAAAACAGAGAGGGGAAGAATAGAGGGAGGGAGAGGAAGGAAGACAGAGTTAGAGGGAGTGTGAATGGACAGGAAGAAAGTGAAAAGAGACAGAGAGGAAGAGTGAGAGAGAGAGAGAGAGAGAGACAGAGAATGGAACTGTTAGAAACAAAATAAACAGAAACATCATTTTGTAAAACATTTTAAGCCTGACGTTGTTTAATTCTTTTATAGAAGAATTAAATCCATCTGTCTGTTTGTGCGTCCTTTAACCCTCCCTCAGCAGGCTTGAGACCACGACCCGAGAGCAGCTTCTCAGCCGTGTGTGTGTGTGTGTGTGTGTGTGTGTGTGTGTGTGTGTGGGGTGGAGTGATAAGCAACTGCGTTTAATTCACTGTGGTGGATTGATAAGCCTAATTAAACGCAGTTGCTTATCACTCCACAGATTTCTGCTCCGGGTCTTGGTGTTTGTCTCACGCCTGGACAGCAGTGAAACACTGTTAGTGTGTTAGAGATGAATCTTCTGCCCCACACCTTGCTCGCGGTCGTGTCGCTCGACGTCGATGCAGAAGACGGGAACGCGCTCTTTCTTGGCTTCGTCGTCATAGAAGTCTACGAAGGGAATAGAGATGACCCACGCCGTCAGGTTGCGCTGCGTTCCTGGAGTAGCCACCACCTCCACCGGGACGGGGCAGTCGTCCTCCACTACCACAGTCGCCTCCTCCACCTGACACACACACACACACACACACACACACACACACACAGAGGAGGGTCTAAATACCCTATATAAGAACAAGCACTGAATGACCCATCATTCATGTTGGCTCACCACATCCTCCTCTCCATCGACCATGCTGTAGGATGGGAGCATCGCTCCTTCCAGCGTGCTGCTCCTAAACACGCCCTTCAGCTTGCTGCCGATGCGGCTGATCCCGAACGACTCGCCGCGTTTGGGTGGGTTCCTGCATGGGCACACACAGTTTACAGCCGCGTGAGAAACCGAAGTGGGGAAAAAAATGGCGAAACTAATGGCAAAACACTGCAAACCGGAAAAAAAAGGTGCAAAATCTAAGGAAAGTATATCGATCAGATGTTTGTTCAAAGATTTATCAGAGCAAGGTGCAGTCGAATTCTCACACACGTTCAAAGTCACGCAGATGTAAATCCACACACAGGCATAATGGCACGTGAAATGCAAAGCACGCAGAGCATCCACAGTGAAGCATGCTGAACAAATCAGGCAGATAATAATATTATTAATAATAATAATAATAATAATAATAATAATATGCCTTTCGAAGGGAAAAAAAAAATCTGTGCTATGTGCTGATCTCAGAACAGCTCTAACCAGGTTGTTTTTTTTCCTTGCGGGGTAATAACTCAGATCTTAGATCAGCACTCTTCTTAAGGCTTCTTAAATATCCATAACACACACACACACACACACACACACACACACACACACAGCCTGACTCACTTCAGTGTTTTGGGGAGAGACTTTGGGAGTCGGGGCCGCAGCGTTAGGATGGTTTTGATAGACGGAGGACCTGATGTCGGTGAAGATTTCGCGCTGCCGATAACGTTACCCCGTCGTGCTTGGGTGACTTTCGGTCTACATGTCAGTTGTGGAAGCGTACAACGCAATCCGGTAGCCACAGGCAGCATTGGGTGATATGAGAGACACCGGTCAGTCCTAACGCTTTGTACTTTACCTGTTAAAATGAACTAAGATGTCGTTTCTAAGAGACAATTTAAGAATCCAGAGCGACTTACTTTTTTTTTTTTTTTTTTTTATATATCTCATTAAACATCTGGGGGTTGCTCTGGGGACAACTTGGATTTGAACCTGGGACCTCCTGAACCCATATTCACCCATGTGGTGAAGTCCAATGCCTTAACCACAGAGCTACCACGGACACAACTAGATTTACCCACACAGATTTTACTGAACACATGACGAGACCAAATAACAGTGTGTGTTTAGAAAGCTCCAGTTGTTCTTCATACCATGTTCAAGGTCAGTATACTGGCAGATTTACAATATGTAAAAATGGTAAAAAAATAATAATAATAATAATATGATAAAACTGGTGCTATTAGAAAAGAAGATCAGGAAAAAAAAAAAAATATATATATATATATATATATATATATATATATATATATATATATATATATATATATGGTTTAAGGAAACGTCTGCATGTTACTTAAATCAACAAACCTAACACAAGCACATCATGTACAGCATATTACTGTAGAGTTACTACAGAAAAGTCAAATACATCATTTTCCCACACAATCTCCTCGCTTTCTAATACACTTTTGTCCATCTTTGTCCATCAACAAGTGTTCTTTTCCTTCATTACAAAATGTCTCAGGCTGAACTGAACTGAAAGCAACGAATGCACTGCTGTCTTCATTTCTTCATCAGAAGTGAATCTTCGTCCTCGTACGGCTGCTTTCAGGAAACCAAACAGGTGAAAGTCAGATGGGGGGGATGAGATCAGGACTACAGTGAGGATACTTGAACACCTCACGCAGAGTTTCTGCAGAATGTCGACAGTGTGGGCAGAAGCGTGCGGACGTGCATCATCATGCAAGATGACGACGCCCTCGGGTATATCAGTCCTCCGCGTTTAATCTGAAGTTTAGTCTTCAGCTCTTCAATAAGCGTCTCAGTGTAACGAGCGCTGCTGATTGTTGAACCTTTTTCTCTGATAATGTTCCAATACTGGATCTTGAGAATCCTAGAAAACTGTAAGCATTGATGAATTTTTCCAGCTGATGGTCGACTTTTAAACTTTTTCCTCGGTCGGCGATGAGGATGCTTCCATTCCGTACTCTGCCGTTTACTCTCAGACCATGTGTCACGATTCTCTTTAAGAAACTTTCACCTTCCTTAAAATTTCAACATTTTCAACACACTTTTTCGGCGCCAGGTACGCACTCAGACCACAAAAAAAAAAAAAGAAAAAAGAATCACTGCACGCTTCTCCTCTTTCCATGTAACACATTCACACCTACAGGGAGACAGCAACCATGACCGGAAAAGCTGTGATAAGACACTGCAATCATTTTTGACTCACCCTCATAGACATCTATTGCGTTATATTTACCGAATTTCATAATTATGCTACGTTTCAGATAAAATGGTCACTACACAACCCCCAGTGATTCACCACAGAGCTTCGTCTTTGACCAGCATTGTCCCCTGTTAAGCACAGAACGGATGTCTCTTGTTGTTGTCGAACAATTTGCCAGACAAAATAGTGTCTGGTTTGCTTTCACATGAAGTCTGACATCATACACAAGAGCTTTACTTGAATGTGAAGTACAAAGTCTAAAGAGAGGTCCAAATCCAAAGGAGGTCGTCTTTGTCTCTCTTTGTCTATATGCAGCTTGTAAGGCTTGTTAAGCATCATTAACATTAATCTGCCTGCTATAGCCACCCCTAACCGCTATCGCCCTGCTCAAGGGAGGGGCAGAACTGGAACATGTCTGGATTTGAGGATGTGAGAATTCACATTTAATGACACTCCACCACAAAGAAGCAGCAGACACATTTCATAATATAATGAAACACTAGCATGAGGTTAGTATATAAGAAAAAAAATAATAAAATAAAAATCCCATGAAATTCGTACCCCACCCTTCAGAAACATTCTAACCACTTCCACATCTGTGTTCTTTTCATTTGAAACTAAAATGGACTTCACTTTATATGGATATGGTATGAATATACAGCGTATGTGCGTTTGCTGCTGTGAAACTGCAAAATTTGCAAAATGTCAGGGCGTCTCCATTTAAACAGACCCGCTCCTGGAGCGGTATCACAACGATATTATCGGAATTATCGCGATATCCTCCTCTGGGTGGAGGAGCTATAAAAGGTGCTGAGAGACATTTTAAAGGGGGTTAACACATGTCACATGGGAGAAGCTGTTTAACCCTGGCGTGGGTCTGTGGGACCCGTTTTCATGTTTCATTCAAAAGAAAAATTATACAATTCATTATTTTTTTCAAACTCGGACACATTGGCCCCCCCGCCTACACATTTATACTACATAGAGGATGTTCGGGTCCACTGGACCCGGGGCTAATAAAGGTGTGAAAATTGTAGGTCCTGTGCATCTTCACTCTGTCCTCTTCCTGTCTGGGTCTGCTGTAAGTTTGTGTGTGTGAGAGAGTGCGAGTTTTGTGTTTCGGCCGTGTTGTCCCACACAAGGTTCCAAACAGAGTCATGCAACATTGTCGCAAAATTCAAGCACCAACATGTCTCCTTTCACTTTCCCACACACTTTATCCTCTGTCTTGTGGGAACCAATCTTTATGTGCTCATATTCTATCGCACTTTTCATATAAATTAGGGGCCAGATGCAATAAATATAGCTTTGTGGTTCCTTATCACAACTTATCACGATGGCCAAAAGATTCTCTGTTCAGAAGATTCAAGAATGCAGAGTCTGACGCCGACTTTGAAGAAAAGGTTGCGACTGTTACATCAGTAACATCAATCAGTTCCAAATCAAAGACGAAGCACAGAAGCAGCCCGTCAGCAGCTAGCAAGTGAAGAAATATGGACAAGAAATGAGCCATCCAGCATGGCTGCCAATCTGATAAGAATGCAACCACGGCCAAACAGGGATGGCAGTTACTCATGTACAGGACATCAAGTCTTCTTTTGAGCTTTTTTTCCCCCAGACTAAATCCAGAATAATTTAAAAGGTAGGAATGTGTTTTGGAACAAGGGGGAAAGGAGATGGACCGAACACATTCACATGCCCACTTTGGGGTTCTTATCCTTGCTGGAGTTTTCGGGTCCATGGGGGAACGGACAGAAACCAGGTAGGCTGCAGAAACTGGCAGAGAACATTTCCATGCAACAATGTCCCTGAAAAACTTCCATATAATTCCCAGGATTATCCACTTAAATGATAAACGAGACAACAGACCAGCTTGATGGCAGAGAGACAATCTAGCTGCCATCAGGACGGTGTGGGACATGTGGGTGCACCGCCTCCCCCTATTTTACAACCCTAGGGCTGTTATTCTAGATCAGGGGTAGCCAAGTTCGGTCCTAGACAGCCGCAATCCTGCAGAGTTCAGCTCCAACCCTAATCAAACACAGCTGAACAAGCTAATCAAGGTCTTGAGGACAACTAAGGCTACTGGCAGGAGAGTTTTTTTTTCAGGACTGGAGCTGAACTCTGCAGGATTGCGGCTCTCTAGGACCGAACTTGGCCACCCCTGTTCTAGAATGTGGACAGCAGTGTTGTGTGTAAAGCTCGGATTACTTTTTTGAGGTAACGAGTAATCTAACGAGTAATCTAATTCAAGTACTCAGTTACTTAGTTACTTTTCCAAAAAATGTAATCCGTTATTTAAACAATTTATGTAATCCGTGAGCAGTCATTCCCAATCCCAAAAAATTAGTGTGTGTGTGTGTGTGTGTGTGTGTGTGTGTGTGTGTGAGAAAGTTGTCCTACAAGCCACGCCCTGATACCCCCCCCCCCCCCCATCTGTTATTCCTGCTGTTATACCACTATCTCACCAACGCGGTTCAACTATGCAAGGACCGACGCGCGGAAAGATAAAAACCTAATCACAGCGCCAAAACTCACGGTGAATCATGATGACGTACGTGAGATAGGGGTATTAGTAGTTAACAGATTATGGGCCAAACTTGGCAGACTGATGATGGTAGAATAATTATAAAGGTCATGCCTAAAACAACATGCATGAGGAAGCACAAAGGAGTTTTTCATTTTCTGCCGTGGAAACGTACAAGAACGAGTTACTTTTATCAGAAAGTAACGTTGTAGTGTAACGGATTACTTTTTAATCACAGTAATTTTGTAATGTAATTAGTTACTTTAAAAAGTAACGTCTCCCAACACTGGCGGCCAGCAACAACAACAAAAAAGTGTGTGGACCCAAGATGGACACAGAAACACTATAAACATGCATACATATGCACCACATACACAGTATAACTCTGCCCATCATGTGTTGTATGCGCTGGTATACACACGTGGACAAAATTGTTGGTACCCTTCGGTCAATGAAAGAAAAACTCACAATGGTCACAGAAATAACTTTAATCTGACAAGTAATAATAAATAAGAATTCTATGAATGTTAACCATGCTTTTTAACCATGCTAACCAACTTTTCAACCATGCTTCAACAGAATTATTTTAAAAAATGAACTCATGAAACAGGCCTGGACAAAAATGATGGTACCCCTAACTGAATGGTTTGTTGCACAACCTTTTGAGGCAATCACTGCAATCAAACGATTCCTGTAAGTGTCAATGAGACTTCTGCACCTCTCTGCAGGTATTTTGGCCCACTCCTCATGAGCAAGCTGCTCCAGTTGTTTCTGGTTTGAAGGGTGCCTTTTCCAGACAGCATGTTTCAGCTCCTTCCAAAGACGCTCAATAGGATTGAGGTCAGGGCTCATAGAAGACCTCTTTAGAATAGTCCAATGTTTTCCTCTTAGCCATTCTTGGGTGTTTTTAGCTGTGTGTTTTGGGTCATTGTCCTGTTGCAAGACCCATGACCTGCGACTGAGACCCAGCTTTCTGACACTGGCCAGCACATTTCTCTCTAGAATCCCTTGATAGTCTTGAGCTTTCATTGTACCCTGCACAGATTCAAGACACCCTGTGCCAGATGCAGCAAAGCAGCCCCAGAACATAACAGAGCCTCCTCCATGTTTCACAGTAGGGACAGTGTTCTTTTCTTCATATGCTTCATTTTTCCGTCTGTGAACATAGAGCTGATGTGCCTTGGCAAAAAGTTCCATTTTTGTCTCATCTGTTCATAGCAGAAGCTTTGTGGCTTGTCAACATGTAGTTTGACATATTCCAGTCTGGCTTTTTTCTGATTTGTTTTCAACAATGGTGTCCTCCTTGGTCGTCTCCCATGTAGTCCACTTTGGCTGAAACAACGACGGATGGTGCGATCTGATGTTCCTTGAGCATGAAGTTCACCTTGGATCTCTTTAGAAGTCTTTCTGGGCTCTTTTGTTACCATTGGGATTATCCGTCTCTTTGATTTGTCATGAATTTTCCTCGTGCGGCCACGTCCAGGGAGGTTGGCTACAGACCCATGGATCTTAAATTTCTGAATAATATGTGCAACTGTAGTCACAGGAACATCTAGCTGCTTGGAAATGGTCTTATAGCCTTTACCTTTAACATGCTTGTCTATAATTTTCTTTCTCTCTCTTTCCTTCGCTTCCTCTGGTCCATGTTGAGTGTGGTACATACCATGTCACCAAACAACACAGTGACTACCTGGAGCCCTATATATAGGCCCACTGACTGATTACAAGATTGTGGACACCTGTGGTGCTAATTAGTGGACACACCTTGAATTAACATGTCCCTTTGGTCACATTATTTTCAGTATTTTCTAGAGGTACCATCATTTTTGTCCAGGCCTGTTCCATGAGTTAATTTTTTTTTAATAATTCTGTTGAAGCATGGTTGAAAAGCAATGTCTGACTTTCATTGGTTATCATTCATAGAATTCTTTAAAATTATTACTTTTGTCAGATTAAAGTTATTTATATGACCATTGTGAGTTTTTCTTTCATTGACCGAAGGGTACCAACAATTTTGTCCACGTGTGTAAAAAGGCAATGTGTTCAATTGGGCTGATGTGTTGTCTAGACTGACATGGTTCAGATTGTGTTGTGTAAAATGACCTGAAAGGGTTCAACTGTTAATTGAGTTAATATAAATCAAATTCAATAGTTGATTAATTCGATTTAAAATTTGTAAATCTGTTTATATTTTTTCACTCATATTGATAATTGATCTTTTTTTTGTGATCTAACAAAGGTAAAGGGAAAATAGTTGAGTATTTTAACATAAAATTGATTGATTGTGTTGAGTTAAAAACTACAAAATGTAGCGGATCCACCAGACCAGGAACACTGGCTAAATAACAAAAATGTGAACACCACACAAGGGTTAAAGGTCAACCACAGGACTCAGAATCAGAAAAGCATGGTGGTTTTAGCATCATGTTCATCAGCATGGACTGGTTAGCTGGGCAGGATTTAAAGCGAGACGGACTGAGATGATTTTGACAATCTTGGAAGAAATCCTGTTCTAATCTCAGAGATACGCGAGATGATTTAACATGTTCTAACAAATTTCCAATCAAGGGATAAAGATGTGTTGGGACACGAACTGGTTTACTGTAGCTGACCGGCGAGTTCGAGCAAATTCCGTATTCATGAAAATTCCTAATGCAAATTCAATTGTTTGTTCCTAGTGACGAAATTCGTAGAAAAGTCATAGAACTGTGGACGTTTCGCGAGAATTCTTCTGAAAATTAGAGAAAACAAGGAGACGAAGACAAAGTATCTGCTCCATAGTTCATTGCATACAAACCAACCTCGCCTATTGGACACATGGACATGCCAACAATCAGAGTAAAAAAAACAAAAAACAAAACAGAGCCACTTGTGTCCAGTTACTTTCAAATAGATCAAATATAAATAAAAAATACCTGCATGGAGAATAAACCCAATGAAACAGATGTGTGATTATAGGAAATAAAGCAAACTAGGCCTGTTATTGTGTCAAAGTAAAGGCTTCTACCATAATTATGACCCAACCCGCTCGCAAATCAATCACCACAGTGGTACTGGTCTTTGTTAAAAATAAATAAATAAGTTAAAAAAACCAAGTGTGCGCAGTGGTAAAGTGCCTGTCCTATCATCCAGAGATTGCTGGTTTCGATCCCCGGGTGATGCTGTAACCTCTCTGATTGGCTGAGCTCTCTCAGCGGGGTGGGATCGGAGGCACTTTGTGCTCTCACACTAATCACGGCTCTACAGCCAATCAGGGGCGGCCGTGAACTCGCGCATGCGAAAGGTGCAGGTAAGAGCTGTCCTCCGAGTGTGTTACGTGCCACCCCTAATGGTGAGTGAGCGAGCAGTACGAATAAAGGTGTGTTCGGCTGGCGCCACGTGGTTCAGAGGAAACACGTGATAGTCTTCGGAACTCTCGACTGAGTGATCGTAGAAGCCGTAATATGGGAGCCCCCTAGTGACGGGGAGGAATTGAACACGACTAAATTAGCTACAATTACTGTAGCACCAATCAGATCAAAGAAGCGTAAAACATTACGGAGTTTTTGTGCCGGCGGTGTAAGCGCAGTGTAAACAAAAAGCTACGGATCCCATTTAGGGAAAAAAGTGAGTCTCGAATAATAAATCCATCTGCGCGCGTGTTTGTGTAATGACAGAGAGAGAAACAGAAAGAGCGACTTGGAATATATTTCAACCAGCCCACCCGCAACTTACAATATTTTCTCTAAAGATTATCCAAACCTTCCCGACCCAGCGGTGTGTTTGCGGGTCTCGTGCGTCGACCCGTGCATCCCCAGTCTTGAGAAGAATGCGTCACACCTAGCAACAGGGTCAGCCCCGCCTCTTCACTAAGTTAAGAGTTTTTGCTCTTGCTCTGAGGTCCTAAATCACTCTTAAGCCATGACTCCTAGCTGGAAGTTTTTAATCCATGATAATCGCTCTCTGACTCTGAGTCTTCTGACTGAATTTTCATGAATACGGCGCCAGATGTGCTAGAGGCACCTCCTGGAGACCGGACATGGGCTGAATATTTGTGCAAGGCTCTGGTTACACATATGGGTCCATGTGGATGTAGTATTCGGGACACGCTGGTAACAGAAATCCACGATTTTCACTGGCTGAGCTCTAATTTCACTCAGGGGGAAAAAAAAAACATAAAAGTGCCAGATACAATGTAGTGCAGCTTGGCATGCAGTGGGATTAAGGGGTCACGCATTACACTGGCCCATAAGCATGCTGAGACACTTACCTTAAATCATCCAAACTCAAATTCCTGGAATAACAGGCACAACGAGGTTACTGCAGGAAAGCATAAACATCTAGACTATGTCACGAATAATGAAACAGCTGTGAGGCGTACTCTCCCACCCACTGAGGATCTTTTTATAATGAATGAGGGTTATATGAATAATTGAGTAGTGGCTTTACGAGTAAAATGGGACATGCATTCTGGGCACAAAGACACATACACACACACACACACACACACACACACACACACGCACACACACACACACCGGTTTAGCTTGGCATTTCTAGGAGGAGATTCAACGCCGCACAGCAGGTATCTGAAATACTGCAGAAAAACAAAGAGAGAAAGATGTATAATTAACTTCAATAATTATATCTTGTAGAATTATCTTATAACTTTTAACTCTGTACTTTTTTACATGTTCATTTCCTCCAACCACTGAGATGCTATTAAAAAAGTGTCTGGAATGACCTCACCATCTGCTGGTTATTTTAACTTTTACATAACCGGGGGGGGTTGAAACTTGTTGTGGCATAGTGTACTGATTTTTAGGCAAAAATAGGTATTGTCACACTAGTACACTTTAACAAAAAAGTTTCTGATGCATTTTAAACAATACTTTAATATAACATACTGCCATGTAATGTAAATAAAATAATCTTTGAACATCTTCAGGTAAAATACTCTATCTGTTCTAATCCTGTTTTAAAACCTTCAATGAGATCATTGAAGACACTCATATAATATATTACCTCATCACTGTGGCAGAACATCGGCGTAAAGACATTCTCCAGCAAAGACAGGACATGCTCGTAGGCCTCGAAGAGACATGTCATCTTTTGCAGTTTCACCACGTCTGGGTACCCGCCCTCGGCAACTACGTAGAGAGAGAAAGGAAAAAAAAAAAAAGAGATCAAAAGATTGTTGAGACGTTACATCTCAACGTTCAACGTGATTTTTGATAGTATAACTCCATAAAATGTGTTTCTGCTGTGCTGTACTCGGACGTACGCAACTCTGCGCTCAGTACAGAATCTTTTATATCCGAGACTGATCAGCTGGTCACGGTCAACCAAACTGAAAAACAGCCATATCTGGTCACTGGCCGATCGATGGGTTCATCTCTACTATAAAAGTAAAAGTAGATTACTTTTTTTTTTTTTTTTAACTATTTGGAATCAGCGTGGTGATGCGTAAATCGCCAAACAAAAGCTCTGTGATTCATTACCAGATAAAGTTTTCCTCCTCTCTAATAGTTTGCTTGGGCGTGGGGCTACAGTCACATGTTTGTGTTCACTATAAAAGAATTCCTTCAGGACGGCATGTGTTAGTTTTATGCACGTACAGTAGGTTTGTAAATCTCTAGGCACATGGCTCATACCTTTACTGCTTTCCAATCGAATGATGAAAAACAGAGCTCTTTCGAAGCGACGTAGAGCATGGCAACACGCAGGAATGCCTGTAACCCAGGAGCTGTTTTCGTTTATAATATGACAACGCTCCAGACTTTGTAAAGTATATTCTCCTTCAACAAAAACAACCATGAAGACGCCAGAACAAACTGGACATAATGAACCAATCACATCTGAAGCTGAAGCCATCTCCTCTAGGCCACCGATTTAAAAAGAACAATGAATCAGCTCTCTGGACTTCTGCCTGGCTCTCCAACCGAAACTTTCAGCAGCTGAAAGTCTTCATACTGTTTATCACATAGCTGAGAGATTGACAGCGAGTGATGAAGTTATATGGAAAATCTGATGGAAACGCCGTCACCATTATTGGAACACTGAATGAAAAAAAGAAAACAACGGACTCTCCAGTGTGGATCTCAGAGACGTTGAGATGTAGTAAAGTAAAGTAAAGGAAGTAAGTAAGTAAAGCCTTTTATTTTGTCACATATACATTACAGCACAGTGAAATTCCTTCTTCGCATATCCCAGTGTAACTGGGGTCAGAGCACAGGGTCAGCCATGGTACAGCACCCCTGGAGCAGTTAGGGTTAAGGGCCTTGCTCAAGGGCCCAACAATGGCAACCTGGCTGAGCTGGGAATCGAACCGCCGATCTTCCGATCAGTAACTCAGTGCCTTAGCCCTCTGAGCCACCACTGCCCACTACCACTGTACCACTGTACCAGTACCATGTACTCACCGGTGCGGATTTCCTCGATGATGAAGGGGTCGAAGCTGATCTTGTCGATACTCTCCTCTAGGCAATACGTCACGTAGATCTTCTGTATCTCTGCGTGCAGGCACTTCATCTCAGAGTCACTCAGATCCGGACACAAGATCTTATCGTTGAACTCCTCTACACACACACACACACACACACACACCAAATTAAAGTCCAAGCACATGAGCCCTATGTCGCCATACTGTGTGAGGGCCCTCTTGTTCTTTTAAGGACTTTTTTTTCTCCCACCATCCAGGGCTTTTGGGGAGTCTTAAGATGCTCAAAGCTAACAAATAGTAATACAGTGCACACCATGAGCATGGTCTTAAAGATTCTAGAACATTCTAGTACAGCTAGAGTCTGTATCTCTACATTAAAAAACATTCATAATAAAATCTTGAACACTGAGCTTAATTCACAGATTGCAATTTAGGATTTCGAATCTTATGGCCAGAAAAGTGTACAGTAGGTATCTCAGGTGAGTCTGGTCTTGGAGCATTTGAAGCCGAGACTGTCTACAATTTAAACACATAGGTGCTGCAGATGTCTTAATATGTCTCAGACTTGATCCCAAAGCTGTGAAAAAATCGTTTCAAAGGCACGTTTGGTTTCTGCTGTTAGTGCACCTACGCTCACCTATAGCGAGGCAGAACTGCAGCACATGGACGGCTCCCTCCTGTTTGAGGAAACTCATAAAGCGGAACAACAGGTCCTGCTGCTGGCGAATCTCCTTCAGGTCCAGCTTCAGCGCCTGGCACACAGTAATGAAAGTCATTACGCACACAGTATATTCTGTTATTATAACGAAATTCTCACAAAAAGATCAAACAAACAGTGGAACTAAATACCCAAGATATTAATTTCTAGGACTTACACAGGGATTTCTGTTGCGTGGGTCTGCATATTTCTGCAGGAAGGGCACCAGAGCAGACGGAGGCTCAGTTGCTGACTCGGGCTAACAGAGAAACAAAGAAAATCAGTCATAGCTGAGAAGATCATTTCTATAACTGAGAAACATCAACATCAAAAATCACTCAAGTCTATTAAATTACTGAAGCTGGTCTAGATGTTTAGGTGTTACTTTTTTTTCCCCTTTTTTTTTTTTTTTTATAACAGAAGCTCTTTGAAAGCAGTTTCAAGGTTTATACTCGTGGGGGAGGGCTAGCTTAGTGATTATGGCATGTTTACTACTGATCGGAAGGTCCCAGGATCAAAACCCAGCAACACCAAGTTGTCACTGTTGGGCCCTTAAACAAGATCAAATGTAAGTCGCGATGCATAACGGCATCTGACAAATGTTCAAATGTAAATGTAAATAAATTGATGCGCTCAACATCATTTCAGACATAAGAAGACAACAATAAGACTTTGCACTCTTCTCGAGTGATGGACGCTTTGTTCATTTAAATGAATGAACACGTTAAAGAGAGAAGAACTGTTCACAGCTTTTACAGCATAAACAATAGAAACGACCAGAGGGGTTCAAGTCAAACAGGGACTTGTGATGAAAGTAAATGAATGAAGGCCTAAAACTGAGTGACATTTAAAGAGGACTTCAAGCACAGTACGAAGATGAGACTCTTAGCATGATATTCAAACTGTTTCAAAAGGAGAAGAACATTTGTGACCAGTGACCCCGACCGAGGTGGTTCGGAGCTCATCGCAGCCGTTCTGAACATTCTGCGAGTGGAACGTCTGATCCTTGGCAATCTACGGATAAATCGAGGGAGAGATGCATCTGTCTTGCACCACTTGCACGTTACAGAAACTCGGCTGGGAGTTACTGCCGCATCTCCCATACAAGTCCTGACCTCACTCCAAGCCATTTCCACATATTTGGGCCATTAAAGGAATTCATGGGAGGCCACGTTTCAGGCGTGAATCCGATCATGGCTCTGGTATACTGAGAAAACTTTCTACCTTATCCAAGCACTAGTGAAATGCTGGGATATGTGCATTTGCATTAGTGTTGCAGGGAGAAATAGAGAGAGAAATAACTCTCGTAACTGTGTGCTGTTATTCTCCACAATCAAGAATTTCACTTTGACTTGAACACCCTCCAACCTTGTTTCATGGGCATTCCCATATGCCTTAATTAACGATGACCAAATCCAATCTTTGGGCAGATTGCTGTGGTGGAATAAATCACTTAAGTGTCTACGGTTTATAACAGTAACTCCAGTTCATAACCCACCCAGTCGCACGACACCTTTGCTGAGCCCTTTCCAAAAGCAGTACACTTCCCAGTACCTCATTCTTTATAAAAACATTCTCTGGTTTTCTGTCACATTAGCATAGTGTTCATGAGGTACTATACATCCCCCTTGAAATTCAGCCACCCAGGCTAAAACAAACAACCTCGTCCTCTTTGACATATTTGATCAAATGTTAAGAAATTAATCCACCCTTTTTTTGTTATTTAGATAAATCCAGCATGGACAGGTCGCTAAGCCGGGGATGGCTTGTTTTAGTCATTTGTTTTAGTCATACGAGTACAAAAACAGCCTGAATAAGATTAGCAGATCTAAATGACAGATGAATGTAAAGTCGCTTACAGGCGTGTCATCGATGAACAGGAGCACCATGTGGTTCACCGTGTCCTGAAAATCGCAACAAAAAGAGATTATTAAGGGGGGAAAAAAATCAAAAAAGAATTTTCTAGCTAGTAAAAAGAAAGCAACATTAGCTTTAATAGTTGGTCAGCCGTCCAAATTTAAGTGTGCAATTTTTACTAGTAACGTTTGCACAACAGGGTTACTGTATTCTCAAATCTGGCTGGTCAGATAAATCATAGGTTGTGTACACATGTTGTTGTTTCCATAGCAACAACAAGTAATTGCACATACATACATTTTTAGAAAGAGTTTTTTTTTTTTATTCTCACAGATGTGTACATGCAAAAATATATATATCTTTTCTTTATTACCCTCATAAACAGTATGTACCTGACTATATGCAATCTGTCATATAAAAGTACCAACATGCGTCTTAGAACTTTCTTACACCTTACTGTACATTACTGCTGTTTGCACTAATTATCACACAGTTACAAGCAACAGCATGTACATTCACTTTATGTACAGTCGTGGCCAAAAGTGTTGAGAATTACATAAATATTGGAAATTGGAAAAGTTGCTGCTTAAGTTTTTATAATAGCGATGTGCATATACTTCAGAATGTTATGAAGAGAGATCAGATGAACTGAATTGTCCTTCTTTGCCATGAAAATTAACTTAATCCCGAAAAAAAAAACTTTCCACTGCGTTTCATTGCTGTCATTAAAGGACCTGCTGAGATCATGTCAGTAATCGTCTTGTTAACTCAGATGAGAATGTTGACGAGCACAAGGCTGGAGATCATTATGTCAGGCTGATTGGGTTAGGATGGCAGACTTGACATGTTAAAAGGAGGGTGATTCTTGAAATCATTGTTCTTTCATTGTTAACTATGGTGACCTGCAAAGAAACGAGTGCAGCCATCATTGCATTGCATAAAAATGGCTTCACAGGCAAGGATATTGTGGCTACTAAGATTGCACCTAAATCAACAATTATAGGATCATCAAGCAGTTCAAGGAAAGAGGTTCAATTCTTGTTAAGAAGGCTTCAGGGCGTCCAAGAAAGTCCTATAACACATTTGCAATACAATTTCATACCATTTTATATCTGTTCAATCATATTAACCTTCATTCACAGGAAACTTTTTACATTTAGATTTTCACACGAAAAGACAGAAACCTGAAAAAGGTGAATTATTCTAAAACGCAAAATTGTTAAGATATTGCGACAAGAATCTGACCAGGTTACACACACTACAGATTTTTTTTTAGCTTTTTAAGCTTGTGCCAAAAAATAAAATAAAAAAAAATCTTTCATGCATAGAACTGAGGTCACCCTGGAACTTTAATAATATGTGTGTGTGTGTGTGTTAACAATAATTATAGAGCAGAAAAGCTATTTCAAACTGAATAAACGATTGTTTTCTATATTTTACAGCCACATAACATAAGGTGTGTGTCTAATTTGGAGCATTTAAACAAAACCACTGTTGTTAGTAATTTGGGGGTGAGGGGGGGATCCTTTATTTTGCACTGTATGCTTTAAATTAAGCAAGACTTTTTACAGGTCATATGCTTCTAGAAGCACACACCAATTCTTTTTTTCATGGCAAACTTTGGTCTGTGCTTGAGATACGTCTGTGCATCTTACTCACAGGGTCGGCCATGAAGTCCATAGTTGGGAGAAACACAGAGCCGGTCATGACCTCTCGAATCAGCAGTGATAGAGATCTGAAAGCGGGACAACACCGGAAAAATGTTTAAGTAATGCTTGGATGTAGATCACTTTAACGTATCTTTGGATACCCGATTGAAGAAAACACATGCACAAAATCTTTGTGCAAATCGTCGTGATAAAGCACACAGGGACAACAGAATAACACACAGCAGACGTTATCTTTTATGGCCATTTGCTAGCAAAAAGTTCAGGTACTTGGACGATTGGGGGGAAAAAATTGCCGTGTAAGAAGAACGAAACATTTAAGAGCTTATTTTATAGGAACTTGGTGGTGGTAACGCTACTACAGTACATCATGTACATCTTTTATGTATTTCTCAAAAGTTAAAAAAAATTAAACAAAGACTGGCCTGTGGTGAAAGGTATAGTGTCGAATGTCCTTACAAGTACTTCATAGTTGTACATTAATGTACAGATTACACTTGATAAAACAAACCATAAAGAAGCTAGTGTATTTATTTAATAGCATTTATTGGTGTTAAAGAATGAATAAGGTTTAGACAAAGCATAAGCATTAGCTAATGTCAGCATGACGACGTCATAAAGATGTGTGTTTGAATTATTTAAACGCAATGAACAATGTTGTGCCAACCATCAGGGCTTTATATATAGTGCAGTGCGTGAAATGTATGTGTGCGGGCGTGTGGGTGTGTGTGATCTGCACCTGCAGTCTGTAGCTTTAGGTGGCATGACATAAGGAAAGAGCATTTCTGTGAGCTTGCGTAAGTAGAGCAGCTCGTCCCGGCGACTGCGCAGGGCCACGTGCAGATCCGCGCCGTACTCTTCCAACGCCACCTGCTGCAAGGGCCGGTTTTTATCCACTGTCAATACACACACACACACACACACACACACACACACACACACACACACACACAACCATTAATATTATTATTAGAAAACCTCAGCTTCCTGTGTTCATCGTATCATATATTTGGAGTTGCCCTTTAAGTCACATGACTGACCTTTCTGCTGTGCTTTAGCAGCGATCTCTATGTGCTTCATGGCTGCTTTCATCATTTTGCCCGTGACGGCAGAAGGAACGTTCACCTGGACAAAGGAAGTGGCAATGCACGATAAATCACATGGTGAACTTAAAAAAAAAAAAAGACTTTCATTGTGTAGTAGGGATGGAAATCACCACATCATACGATGTCAGCACGATACTTATCCACGGTGCCATTTGTATGTAGTAAGTATCACTATTTTATAAACAATTTAATTATAGACAATATATATGACATGGCAATATTTTTTCCCTCTTAAATGCAAACATTTATAACTTAAAAAAAAAAAAATTATCAATTTTGAAGTCAGATACACAAATTGCCACACAAAGGAATCATGACACATAACTTAATCTTTTTATTTCCCCCCATCTCCATTATGCAGTAAAAAATGTTTGTCATTGTTATGATATATTAATAATAAATGACCCAAATATTAATAATAAATAACCCAAATATTACTAACCCCAATTAAAAAAAACGAAACATCAAAGATCAAAAATCGTGTGCATTAAAGGCCTCTCAGCCTTTTGAAAATAGCATTTTTCTCTCACAATAATGTTATAAGAAATTAGCTACATTTAATTAACATCTTAACAACTTTTTTTTTTTAAGGATTAACTTTGTAAGAAAATCGAGGAAAAATGCAATACAGAATCAGAATGTTCATAAAATCGAGATACTTATAGAATCGCAATTTTTATTGACTCAGCACCTAGGTATCGTAATAATATCGTGTTGGGAGGTGATTGTGTCCATTTATTATAACATTTATTATAGATACCTATAATAATTATTGATTTTTGACACTCATCATTCGGGCCATGCAATAGCATAATTACATAATGTTATTTATGGTTTATTTATGCTGAATTTCATTGTTCATTAATAATAAACGTAGTAAAATATCCAACATCATTTTTACTTGCTTTCATTTCAAAATCATCTGCATTATGGTATTTTTATTATTATTATTATTATTACTCTTATTACATTAATGACTAGCAAACTGACGAAATTTACTGGCCAAATTAAAAAAGTACCCATTCTGCAACAAATCAGAGAGAGGCTTGGCATGATTGTGCTTCAGCATCGTTCATGCATAACGTGCTGATCACCTTCTGTGCTCGCCGAACCAGAACGGAGGCGAAAAACCGAAGCGTCTGCCTGAGTTCGTCCACGCAGGCTTCATCATCTGTAATATCTCTGAACAACACAAAATCCCGACATGGATCAAATACATACACAAACAAACCATAATACAATGCATAATAATACATGATGTCTGATTGTGCCGTACCTGTACCACGGATACACAAAGTTCTCCAGGACCAACTCCAACACCTGGACACCAGCGAGACACAGAGGATTATAGACAATATACAGTAAATAACTTGTGATAAAGTATTTGTTACTGTGCTGAGTGAACATGTGGGTAGTGTGCACACCTCTCCGATGGAAGCGTCCACCTTCGAGTAGACCTTCAAACCCAACCACGGCTGGTAGTTTTCCAGAAGAAGAGCTGGCCTAGGAATGAGAACAATTAAGGTTCCTTGTTTTATTATTATTAGCTATGTTGTGATACTTTGAAACACAGAATATTCAAAATTTACTAATATATATATATATATATATATATATATATATATATATATATATATATATATATATATATATATCACACACACACACACACACACGTGGACAAAATTGTTGGTACCCTTCGGTCAATGAAAGAAAAACTCACAATGGTCACAGAAATAACTTTAATCTGACAAAAGTAATAATAAATAAGAATTCTATGAATGTTAACCAATGAAAGTCAGACATTGCTTTTCAACCATGCTTCAACAGAATTATTTTAAAAACTAAACTCATGGAACAGGCCTGGACAAAAATGATGGTACCCCTAGAAAATCCTGAAAATAATGTGACCAAAGGGACATGTTAATTCAAGGTGTGTCCACTAATTAGCATCACAGGTGTCTACAATCTTGTAATCAGTCAGTGGGCCTATATATAGGGCTCCAGGTCGTCACGGTGTTGTTTGGTGACATGGTATGTACCACACTCAACATGGACCAGAGGAAGCGAAGGAAAGAGTTGTCTCAGGAGATTCGAAAGAAAATTATAGACAAGCATGTTAAAGGTAAAGGCTATAAGACCATTTCCAAGCAGCTAGATGTTCCTGTGACTACAGTTGCACATATTATTCAGAAATTTAAGATCCATGGGACTGTAGTCAACCTCCCTGGACGTGGCCGCACGAGGAAAATTCATGACAAATCAAAGAGACGGATAATCCCAATGGTAACAAAAGAGCCGGAAAGACTTCTAAAGAGATCCAAGGTGAACTTCATGCTCAAGGAACATCAGTGTCAGATCGCACCATCCGTCGTTGTTTCAGCCAAAGTGGACTACATGGGAGACGACCAAGAAGGACACCATTGTTGAAAACAAATCATAAAAAAGCCAAACTACATGTTGACAAGCCACAAAAATTCTGGGAAAATGTCCTATGGACAGATGAGACAAAAATGGAACTTTTTGCCAAGGCACATCAGCTCTATGTTCACAGACGGAAAAATGAAGCATATCAAGAAAAGAACACTGTCCCTACTGTGAAACATGGAGGAGGCTCTGTTATGTTCTGGGGCTGCTTTGCTGCATCTGCCACAGGGTGTCTTGAATCTGTGCAGGGTATAATGAAATCTCAAGACTATCAAGGGATTCTAGAGAGAAATGTGCTGGCCAGTGTCAGAAAGCTGGGTCTCAGTCTCAGGTCATGGGTCTTGCAACAGGAAAATGACCCAAAACACACAGCTAAAAACACCCAAGAATGGCTAAGAGGAAAACATTGGACTATTCTAAAGTGGCCTTCTATGAGCCCTGAACTGGAGCAGCTTGCTCATGAGGAGTGGGCCAAAATACCTGCAGAGAGGTGCAGAAGTCTCAGTGACAGTTACAGAAATCGTTTGATTGCCTCAAAAGGTTGTGCAACAAACTATTAAGTTAGGGGTACCATCATTTTTGTCCAGGCCTGTTCCATGAGTTCATTGTTTTAAATAATTCCGTTGAAGCATGGTTGAAAAGCAATGTCTGACTTTCATTGGTTAACATTCATAGAATTCTTATTTATTATTACTTTTGTCAGATTAAAGTTATTTCTGTGACCATTGTGAGTTTTTCTTTCATTGACCGAAGGGTACCAACAATTTTGTCCACGTGTGTGTGTATATATATATATATATATATGTGTACCACACATACAGTATATACACACAGGGGTTGGACAATGAAACTGAAACACTGGCCAATTTAGTGTTGGAGGTTTCCAGAGTGAAGCATGGGGGTGGATCAGTTATGGTTTGGGCTGCAATATCATGGTGTTCCTTAGGCCCAATACTTGTGCTAGATGAACGTGTTACTGCCAAGGACTACCGAACCATTCTGGAGGACCATGTGCACCCAATGGCTCAATCATTGTATCCTGAAGGCGGTGCCGTGTATCAGGATGATAATGCACCAATACACACAGCAAAACTTGTGACAGAGTGGTTTGATGAACATGAAAGTGAACCTGAACATCTCCCATGGCCTGCACAGTCACCAGATCTAAATATTATTGAGCCATTTTAGTTGAATCGGCACCTACTGTAGGTATCGTGCTAACATTGTATCAGCTGGTCTCTGCTGATTCCCATTGCTAATTCAAAATATTAACCTTAAAACAACCTAGGTTTTGGGTTCCCCTTGTGCCCCGGAGTGGCTCTGGCCCTCGGGGAGTGGCTTCACAGGACCTCTGGGGGTGTGTTGTGGTGTCTAGCACCAGGACGTTGGCAGTGGATACTCTGGGTGCTGTGGGTTCCAGTGGGGCCTCCATGGATCAGACTTATTTAGCTGGCGCATCCAATGGGTGCTTGATCGAATTGGGATCTGTGCAGTGTGGTGAGTGGGTCGGCGGACTTGAGGTCTTTGCCTGCTGGTCCCTGTCCAGTGTGCGGTGGGCTGTGGTGCACTAGGTGTTCTGGTGCCTTTCTAACACTGGCTTTTCTGTGGGATCGGACCAGACAGTTCATCTTGACATGCGTCAAGTTCTATAACTATCAAGAAGACTTGGACTGGTCTTCATTAATAGGAAGTGGGGCAGTTCTTTACGCAAAGGCAGTTGATGAGCAGAAGTGCTGCACTTTTCATAGTTCATCGTAGACACATTTCCCAGTGCTCCAACAACAATGCCGTAATACTCTACCTGTGTCGCTTGCACTTGGTCTTCCCACAAACTGCACAACTGTGGCCCTGTGGGAAGAGCTCCTGCTTCTGCTCCTGCACCACACACACACACACACACACACACACACACACACACACACACACACACACACACACACAACACAAAGTAGATCCCAGGTCAACTTTTCCAATGTTTCACCATAATCAGGGAATAACAACAACTTCTAAGCACAGGTTCTTACTTTCTCCTTGGTCGTTATGGAAATCAGGAGATTCGGCAGGATGCTGCTGGGACTGAGCGAGCAGTAGAAGGTGATCGCTCCAGCAAGGAAAAACCAAAATACCATCAAGACATGGAGATACCTACAAAGAAGGCCGGAATATGAAAACCTCGGGAAGGATAAATATCAGGGCTTTAAATGTACAGTACACTCACTGTTCATAATCAATTAATTATTAATCATTAAATGGTAATAAAATCCTTTTTTCCTCTCGGTTTTAACTATTTACAGTTTTATAGAATCCCAGCGGCACTGTGGTTTAGTGGTTAGCACTGTCGCCTTGCACCTCCAGGGTCTGGGTTCGATTCCCTTCTCTGTGTGCATGGAGTTTGCATGTTCTCCCCGTGCTTGGTGGGTTTCCTCCAGGTACTCCGGTTTTCTCCCACAGTCCAAAGACATGTAGGTTAGGTTAATTGGCATTCACACACTATGGCCAATTTGGGAACGAGAGTGTGAGTAAGTGTATGTGTGTGTGTGTGTGTGTGTCCTGCGATGGATTGGCACCCTGTACAGGGTGTACCCCGCCTTGTCAGTCTCCTGGGACAGGCTCCAGGCCCCCGTGACCCTGATACAGGATTAAGCGGTATAGATGATGAGTGAGTGAGTGGTTGTAGTGCAAGTCTGCCCCCTTGTGGTGGACAAATCAGTAAATCTGCGTGCTACAGAGTAATAGGAGGCAAAACAAACCTCACCAGTTTATCAATACCTGTTTAGTTTAATTCTTAATTGATTAATGATTAATCATTAACATTCCTAGTTTATATATTAAATATAAACAATTAAGCCCTGTACTTAAATTTATTAACAATGCATTAGTATTGTATTAGTGCTACGTCAAATTTTTTAATCAGCAACCATATAGAATATAAAATAGTTCGCTCACAAGCGTCTTTTATCTCTTTATAAAACAATACATATCCTATAAGCTTGTCACTTGAGTAAAAAAATACACACACAGTACGACGTCCCCATAGCGAAAACCTTGAAGCGCATAAACACAAAGCTGCTGCTATACGCAAGAACACACAGTGGTGGATGATGTCACCCCAAAGTGGACTATTTTTATAAAACAGCACAGTGCGTTATTCAGTTCACGAGACAGCAATCTGATGCATGTTAATTATGAATGAATGAAACATTGAATGGTTGATCTTTAGATGCAACGTTGTGGAACGTCAGGGAGACGAGGTCTCACGTCACAGCTGCGACGAACAATCGTCCTCTTATTCCCTTATCTCTTTTTTTTTCTCGTGTAAACTCCCCTGTCTGGAAGACTTTCCTGTCCTGGGAAACTTTGTTTTGCAAAGCTCTTACACCAAAGATACCTATAACTGTTGAATTAAAAAAATAAATAAATAAATAAATAAATAAATAGTCTTTATCTAATCCATGTTGTATGCTTATAAAATGTGTCTATTATTATTCTTAGATCAAGTCCAGGGTCCAACTTACAAGTTTCCATGTATGAGCTGTTAGTATAGAAATGGGAAGAAATTCTTTTCTTATTTTTTTACTAATTTCAAATAACAATCAAGTCAAACAGCACTGTCGCCTTGCACCTCCAGGGTCCGGTTTGATTCCCACCTCCAGGGACCGAGTGCTTGCTTGTGTTCTCCTCGTGTTCAGTCGGTTTCCTCCCACAGTCCAAAGACATACAGATTAGTCTAACTGGTATTTCCAACCTGCCCGTAGTTTGTGACTGAGCGTGAGAGTGTGTTGTGTGTGTCTTATCTTTCCTTTCATTAGTGCCACTCACCTGTTGAGGATTATGGTTGAGGAGAGCATGGAGACAAGCACGAAGCAGATGAACGGGTACTGCCGGCACACTTCCCTAATCAAGTCCACCTTCAGTCCCTTCCTAAGGGACTCGAGGAAAAGTTTAACACCTGCCATGTGGATCTGCCGAGGGAAGACCGTGACTTCAGTAAATATTACAATGTATAATCTTTTATTTAAAAAAAAATCAACATTTTTCTTTTTAATAAGCATTCTGATTAATTGGAAAATTAGAGACATGACCGTAGCATTTCCAACTGCAAGATAAATCACAGGTTGTTGTTTCCATGGTAACAGAGTAAAGAACTGTAGGTTATGACCTGGGTCATGGACATTCCACTAGAGAGGGGGGGAAATTGATTGACCACATTTCTTTTGTGTGGCAAGTCATGTACTGACTCCAAAATTAATTCCTAAATTATACATGTTTGCATTTGTGTTGGTAATATTCTCCATTCCTCTATCATTCTGCAGGAGGTGCACTATAACAGTATCCTGTGTGAATTATTTGCTAAGTTTGTCAAAATCAATTCAACACAGTGATAATAACGTATCAGGTGATCCCTGCTGATTCCCATCCCTACATTCCACAACTTTAAATATAACTAGAAATGGATAAAAAAGTATGATGTGTTATGAATTTTAAAAAGTTTGTGTTGGTAAACGACTGCGGTATAGGAGGAATAAAACATTTGCAGTTACTGGAAAATATTTAATCAATATCTCCATTGTGTGTTGAACTCTATATGAAATTCTGGATAGACAGGATGAAAGAAACAGAGGTAAATTTATACTTAAGCAGTCGTTAATAAGGTATTGTTCCTGTGCTCAACTTCTTTCATCGTCTACAATCCATGGGAAAAGCTGCACGACATTACCACACTGCATTTTTCCAAAACTTTATGCTTCATAAAAATAAAAATAAATTTTAAATCCTTTCGCGTCTCTCTCTGGCTTATTTATTTATTTATTTATTCATTTGTTTAATTATTTAAAAAGGCCTAAAAAATTTAACAATACAAATGTCTAACATTGCAACTGCTTTCCTTTTGCGTTGTACAAACTATTACTGTAAATATGTGACCTACAGAGAAATAGGATGCAAAACAAACATCACCAATTAACGAATTCTTAATCAGAAAGAAATCTTTTTTAAATCATTTTAGAAGATTCAATTATAGCTTGTTCACAATTTCCACAATAATTTCCATCCTCTGTCTATACACACACACACACACACACACACACACACACACACACACACTTGTGTTTTCTTTATTGTAGGATTCTTCTAACCACAACCTCAGTAATTGAGCGGATGTTTTATAGTTTCATTTAAACACAACATGAAGATTAAAAACCACATTTTGTCATAACATCCAAACAAAATAACTTGTTAAGAATAAAACTGACACTTTGGCCTTCGTTAAAAAAATAAAAACTATTTTTCCCCCCTGACTTCTATTTTTCGCAGAATTTAATTACACAGTCTGGGTATAATAACTGCATGAGGCAGTGTCAGGTTTATCAGTAAGTTCTGCACCAGTATCTGCTTACAGTGTTATTGGGAACAGAAAGCCCTGCAGCGGTAGTTTGGGTGATGCCAGTAACCGGAGCTGCTAACATATTTATTATAACAGAGTTACTAAAGGTATGCAAAACTTGTTTTTAAAACATTTTATACAGTTTATTTGAAAAAAAAAAAAACTATTTCTAATAATATGCACATACTAACAAGATCCACATTAATGCATGAAAACACTCTCACACTGGTTTAAAACTAAAATCTATTTTCATAGGTGCATCAGTACACCTGATCCTAATTGGCTCATATAAGGTTGTGACAAGATGTGAAAATCGCTCGGCGCGTGACACCCGATACAGCCATTTTGGTATCTTTTAATAAGACTTGCATCTCACATTACTACATAAAGAGCAGCTCCATCATCGATATATTCGGTATAGTATAGTTTGTTACTATTCTAAAAAAGCAAATACTTCACTCCAACCCCTAGGATTATAGAGGAACAGCAACATAGACCATCTCAAATGCAAATCTATATGTGTGTTGTACAGTATATTATCTACAGAGACAGCGAACATACAACAGGCAGAAGTTGTCCAAAAACGTTGGAACAGCATGAAGAGCGGCATGCTCAATCAATTTGCAGATAAGGGTAGCACAGAGGCGCCAGGATTCCAAGCGCCATTAAACAACAAAGGGAAATAAATAAAAGTGGGAAGAAAAAAAAAAGATTTTGGTGAATTGCCACATGATACATCACTGGAATCATTAGTATTTCATTATCTCTATGGCTGATTGGCGTATTTATATACGTTTTAATTGTTAATACCCAACTATGTGCATAAAAACCTGCACCCTGGATCGACAGTGTCTGTAAAATAACAGACAAGATCCAAATACACCCAAGTGTGACAAGGAAGTCAGATTTACAAATGTGTTTTCTCTGCTACTTAGTAACACACCCACACACACACACACACACACACACACACACACACTTGTACAGAGACAATGGATTAAATCAATCTAAACATTTGTTTGTTTTTATCATTCCCTAAATATCTTTCAAATGATGTGTATACAAGTGTAATACATCCACTTTTGCAGCTATATCAGTTTCTGCACTCTTCTTGGAAGGCTGTCCACTAGATGTTGCAGTGTTTCTATGAGAACTGATGCCCATTCATTGTGTAGAGCAGGTATGAGGTCAGGCACTGATGCTGGACGTGAAGGCCTGGCTCGCAATCTCCACTCCAGTTCATCTTAAAAGGTGCTTGATGGGGTTGAGGAAGGTCATCCACAAACAAACACTGACAAACACTCATCAAGCCATAAAAACCATAGCATTGTCCAAGATGTCTTGGTATGCTGAGGATTAAGATTAATTAACAGGCTTGGCCAAATACTTTTGTCCGTAGAGTGTGTGTGTGTGTGCGTGTGTGTGTGTTTATACATAGAAACAACTATTGCACCTTTAACCAGTGAGAAAGGAAACTTGGAAAGAAAACAACTCGAGAGGAGGAAAGTCAGCTGATAGTCACTGAGGAAGTCTGACCGGTCTAATCCCACTAACACTCGACTACAAGGCTGGGAAGAAGTAGAAGAAAAAACAACCTTACACCCCGTGATAAACGTGTGTGTGTGTCATGTGTGATGAGTAAACTGTGACTAAATCAGGAATAAAGCAGTTAATCCAGAATCTCCCACCTAGAGCTCGCGCAGCCACACGGCGCTGGTGGTGAGAAAGTTACCTGATAAAAGTCTCCTCCTGCGAGTCAGAGCGGCTCCTTACGACCGACACCGCGTTAACACAACAAAACATTTATCAACTGTACATTTTCTACATTTTACTGCAACCGCCGGTCAGCTGACAAACTTCAAACCTTTCAAGCAGATTAACGCATTACCGAGACAGAGGAACAATAATACGGAAGTGGCAGTATTTCAAAATAAAAGTCATAATAAAACGTAGTTCGTTTATGTTGTAATAAATATTCTGCTAATTTTGTCTTATATAAATACATTCATATATATATATATATATATATTTGGCATGCTTATGTTCCTTGATACAATCAGACCGGCCGGGCACCAAACATAAATGTATGATTATTATTATTATTATTATTATTATTGTTGTTGTTGTTGTTGTTGTTCTTGTGATTAGTAGTAGTAGGTAGTAGTAATATAGTGTTATTTTATAAAATTATTATTATTATTATTATTGTTTATTGTTGTTGTTGTTTGTTGTTGTTGCTGCTGCTGCTGTTGTTTTTTTTTTTTTGTAATATTAATAGTAGCAGTAGTAGTAGTATTTTTTATTGTTGTTATTAGTAGTAGTGGTAATAGTATAGTTAATTTTGTTGTCAGCAATAGTAGTAAAATTACTAACTGTTAGTAGCAGTAGTCATTTTAGTAGGATGGTTATTATTATTTGTTGTTGTTGTTGTTGTTGTTGTTTTTGTTGTTATCATCATCATTATTGTTGTTGTTATATTTTTATATTTACATTTTTACTTTAATATTTTGTATATATTCTTATTTATGTAATTTTTTAAAGCATTGCTTTCCTTATTTCAACCTCACAACTCCAACCTAAATCTACATGGCACATTTACAACAATACATTAGTTAAGAATTAAAACAGAAATAAAACAATTTCTACTCCTTAACTTTTTTTTCTGATGCATACATTAAGGTCAGGAAGTATGAGGAACCTCGTGAGTTCATTCATTCATTCATTCATTCACTCATAACTAATGAATAACAAAGCATAAAGCTGTTCTGTAACCTCACACACATTTTATATGACACTCTGTGATCCTGCAAAAGCTACAAGGATGCACTTCAGCAGTTGACCAGTAGAGGGAAGTATAACGCTGTCTATTCGGCTTTAGTATTTGCCACTGATTTTTGTTTGTTTGTTTAATCAGACTTCTTGTGTTCAGTTTCATTAATCTAGGTTATTAACTTTATTAAATATGTTAACAACGCCAGTGATCATTCTACAGAACCATTTTTAATAGCCGCAACTGTACAGATAGGAATATATAGGAATTTATACGGGAAAATGTGATCATACTGCGTTAGAAGTTGTTTCATTTCTAATCCATGTAAAACAATTATAATCATTGTTTTGTTGATTCCAAATACAATGAAATTTTTTTTTTAATAAAATGATTCATTGAAAGAAATCGGGCATGGAATAGGTGGCACGGTGTGGTGGTGGTTTGCACAGTGACCTTTCACCTCCAGTGTGGAAGGTTGGATTCCTGTCTCAGCGTCTGTGTGCGGGGAGTTTGCATGTCCTCCCCCTGCTTGGTGGATTTCTTCCGCGTACTCCGGTTTCCTCTCAAAGACCAGAGGTGGCAAGAGTAATAAACTTTCATATTAAAATACTGTTACTTCAGTGAAACTTTACTGAGGTACAAGTAAAGTAAAATCTACTCAAATGAAAGTAAATAGTAGCTGATAAGTTCCTTTTTTTAACAGCGAGGGGGTGGGATGGAGGATTTTAGTGTATAGTGTATAAAAAGACAAGCGGATATATAAATCTCAAACTAGTTGATTTTAACTGAAGGAACGCCTTTGCACCGGATAGCCGAGGGAAAAAAAGAGCTCAGAGCCGAGAATAACCTTCAGCACAAAACCTTTATCGGCCCATCAAACAATCATTGTAGTGGTTTTCCAGGGTGCAATTGTTTCCCTTCCCCATTGCATTATTTTTGATTATTTTTCATTTTCATTCATTTATTTTTACTCAGTAGCGCATATGATCTCAAATGTAGCGGAGTACAATACGTCAAACACAACGTACTTAAGTAAAAGTAAAATTACATATTTTAAAAACTACTTTAAAAAGTAGAAGTACAAACACACACACATAAAAAAAACTACTCAGTTACAGTAAGGTGAGTAAATGTAAATCTCTGCCAGAGACATGCAGATTAGCCTAATTGGTGACCCTAAATACATGATGCTGCCACCACCATGTTTCACAGTAGGGATGACGAGTTTAGGGTGATGTGCAGTTTAGGGTGATTTAATTGCATTTAGGTCGAATTATTACATTTTGGTCTCATCAACGTCTTTTACAATTGCAGTAAAGTGCAAACCGGACTTCGTATTTCTTTCTTTCAACAATGGCTTTCCTCTTGCCACTCTCCCATAAAGGCCAGATTTGTGAAGTGCACGAGTAATAGTTGTCCTGTGAACAGACTCTTCCACCCGAGCTGTGACTCTCTGCATCTCCTACAGAGTTACCATGGGCTGCTGCTCTGACTAATGCTTTCCTTGACAGTTTATGTGGACGGCCATGTCATGGTGGGTTTGCAGTTGTGCCATACACTTTCCATTTGTGGACGATGGATTGAACAGTGCTTTATGAGATTTTCAGCACTTGGGAGATGTTTTTATAACCTACAGTACCCCTGCTTTAAACTTCTCCACAAAAAGTAAGCCTAATGTGTCCGGTGTGTTCCTTGGGCCTCATGAGGCTGTTTGTTCTCTAACAGAAATCTGAGGGCTTCACAGAACAGCTGTATTTATACTGAGATTAAATCACACACAGGTGGACGCTATTCTAATGAGGTGACCTTTAAAGGCAATTGGTCTCACTGGGTTTTAGTTAGGGGTATCAGAGTAATGGGGGCTGAATACAAATGCACGCCACACTTTTCAGATTTTTATTTGTAAAAAAAAAAAAAAAGAACATGGAAAACCATTTATCGTTTTTCTTCCACTTACTGTATGTGCCACTTTGTGTTGGTGTATCACATACTGTAAAATACATTTCCTGTACCTTTGTGGTTGTGATGTGACACAATGTAGAAGAGTTCAAGGGGTATGAACGTTTCACCCATGTGAAAAAGTAATTGCCCCCTAACTACCCCAACAAACACAAATCCGTCTTTTACGCTCATATTTGCAGAATTGCTTTAATTCGGGCATTTTCCCAACTCTCCACGAAATATTAATTTTCACTTCTCAACATCATCTCAAAAAATCCTGAAAATCGTGTGAGCCCGTTATATGTCTTTTATAGCTTATAGCTTTTTTTTTTTTTTTCCCAGCTCTCTCATGGATACTGTCCACTGTCTATTTTTAATGTTGCAATCATAATCACTGACTTTATGTGTAGTGAGCGAGGTCTGCAGTTCCACAGATGTTCATCATGGTGCTTTTGTTACTTCCTGTATGAACTGTTGGAGAAATGTGACTGGACCAGACACTTCAGTGCGGATCCATCGCTGTTGAGAGATCATGACCGTCATTGTGCTTCCCTGGAGTCATACACAGGAATGACTTTTAGCCTTTTTTTTTGTAGCTTCCTTTCTCATTTCTTCCTGAATTACCTTTGATAGCAGCTCAGCGCGCTAAACTTTTACCCTCTTTCGCATTGCTGGAAAGGTTCTATTAAAGTGTTTAGATTAAACCAGGCAGGCGGTAATCAAGCCTGTGTGTGTGTGTGTGTGTGTGTGTGTGTGTGTGTGTGTGTGTGTGTGTGTGTCTTTACAAACTCAGCCTAATTATCAATTCAATTTGGTTGATTGACTAACTAGGGGGGGGAGGCATCTACTTTTCACACCATGACATCTTGTTTTTCTTGAATAAATATGTAATGATTATTTAAAAATCTATCTTTGTCTTATTCAAAATATGTTTTGAAGATATGAAACAATTTAAGTGGAGTAAATGTGCAAGAAACTCAGACGGGGGCCAATACTTCTGCAGGGTATTAGTCTGTGAAATGCAAAAATGTTTAGTGTGATAAATGAGCTCCTTGGTGTTTTGCTCTGAAGGGTGTTATGGACTGCGACTATTTTGCGAGTGTGTGACATTTTCCCCCAAAAATCATGATGAATGTAGCATCCCACAGTATTTCTGCTGATTCAATATTACAGCTTTGGCTAAAGATTAGCTGCATTATTGATGATAGTGATTCATTATCGTCATTTAAAGGTTTTTATGTAGCCCGGTTTTACCAAGAAGCAGCAGGGTGTTTGTTTTAGGCAGATCTTTATATCATGTTTAACACCAGTGAGTGTTGGTGGCTCAGTGGGAAGTTTCTTGCCTGCCATGCGGAAGGTCCAGGTCCTTTAACACCAATGACTTTTACTTCTTTCATTTTTATTTTCATACCTTGCATTTGTGAACTGAATACTGGATGTATTTTGTTAATTAGGAGCCCAAAAAGCGCCAACAGTTACTGCATCGATCTGTAAACTAGATTCATCTGCGCTGTTACTCCTATAATGCCTCGATTCTTTCTTATTAGCAGAAATGCACTAAACCTATTTAAAATCATGATATCTTTTGCTCTTCATAATGTTTTTGTAATCCACAGTAATCCTGCATATTTGATTTACTCATTAGTACATTATATCCCGGATCAGGCACAATAGAGCAAGAAAATGTACAACGGACTGGATTCCACCACCATCATGATTCACAGATATCAGAGTTGCAAGGTAACTAAGTAGAGTTACTTCATTACTGTAATTTAAATGCATATTTCAAGTTTTAGTACAGGTTTTTATGTTTACTTTTACTTCACTACATCATACAGGTACTATCTGTACTTTTACTTCATTTCCTTTATGCATGGGCATTGGATGAATTAACCTCAGCAGTGTGTACTGTCGTAGTTGAAGTGGGAATTTCACTAACTGCTCACTATTATGCGTAATTACAGTACTGTACTGTGTACTGTGGCTTGCCTTTCTTTCAGGACACGCCTGAAAATGTCACATCCGTTTAAAATTAGAAGCGGAGCTGCTTACAGACAGTGATGAAAACGGCACCTTCAGAGTTTAAAGAAGAAAAAAAAATTCATACTCTACGTACACTAAAGTATACAGTATATGGACAAAAGTATTTAGCCAAATCTGCAATGCCATTACAGGGTTGGAGTTGGTCACGCCTCTTGCAGCTATAACAGCTTCTACACTCTTCTTGGAAGGCTGTCCACAAGATGTTGCAGTGTTTCTGTGGGAATTCCCTGCGCATTCAATCTGTAGAGCTTTTATGAGGTCATCTCCGTTCCAGTTCATCCCGAAGGTGCTTGATGGGGTTGAGGAAGGTCTAACACACCAAACTCACCAAACCATGTCTGATGGTTGAAAACCAAGCCTGCCCTGAACTGGGGATAAGGAGCCTTCTTGATTGAAATACCTTCATTCAATAATGAACAGGGTTGGCCAAATACTTTTTTCCTTAGTGTTCAAGCTTTATGGTTGCAGTTCATTTCTGTCCACTAGAGGGCACTATATCACTTTCTATTCAACTTCAGTTCTGTGATTGATTAGTGTTCAATTTCAGTCATTTTCTTGATTTGCTATTTTTGAATAACACTAGGGATCATTCTAAACACCGCATTTTAATACCCGTCAAAGAAAATCAACTCATTTATTCAAATCATCAGTATCCACTTTGCCCAGCCGCTCCCAATCGCAGCTTAATCTGGAGAAAGGCAAGAATACACCCAGGAGAGATCCAACGGTCAGATGTGACTTTATTGAAAATCTTAAAGCAGACCACATTGAAAAGCGTTTATTTACAAGTCGTCACAGCGTCAACATGTACAGGTCATGTGCCACTTTGGAACAGAAGCCACTTGATGGGTTTTCCAGTGTTTAATCTCCACTTCACATACAATGATGGCAGGAAAAAGCAGAGAGTCAGTAAGGAAGTTAAGGATCATGGTTGACATCAGCTAATCAAGCACTGAAATTCAGGATTCCCTTTTGATGGCGTAATTTAGCCGAATGCCAGGGTTACATTTGTGCAAATCTAGCCTATAATTATTTAAAATGAGAAGAAAAGATTATCTTGGGAAAGTGCTATTCAATATATATAATCATTACTAAAGATTGTGTCAAGACTTAATATGTAATCTTAATGTATACGACCTCAGGCCTGTCACAGGAACCCCGTTTGCCATGCTCTGCGGAGTCACCTAGTTCTTATAATATACACTGTATAATTATAAATCTATACAGTGGAATGGTTAGGGGAAAATAGGTCGCTTTTACAGATGCATTGGATGTAATTAGATATTGTTTATGCTGCTATTTCAGGACTCGACTGCGGCCGTGATCGATTTCTTTTTTTTCCAACACGTTTATCTTATCCGAGGTGTAGCCAGCACACCATTTTTTCACCATCTTAACACAACCTGATAAATGTTTTGCTATACATAACAGTTTCGGATTGATCTCATCACTTTTAATATTACAATACATAAAATATGATATAGCTGGATTGATTCATTTTCAGTCTCTGGTTTTTACATTTCCTCCAGATCATTATTAGTATTGCCGTTTAAACCTTTCCAACAAATCTAAAACGTAATCATCATTCCAGAGACCGTTCTGCATAATAATAATAATAAGAATAATAAGAATATTAAGAATAATAAAGAGACAGAACAGGGACTAACCCGTTTTTTTGACCACACCAGTAACAGAAAGCACAAAATAACACCACGTTACAGTTTAATATTGTTATTAATGAATAGCAAGATTTACACTTTCTGGTTAAACTCGAAGATGTCCATGTATTTTCTCTGCTCCTGTAGGTCAGTGTAACCCATGTGGTTGGTTAACCAGGCCAGGAAGGTTTCCTTCTTCTGGTGATTTCACCATTATCTTCCTTCTGGGTCCAAGAAACCAGCACATCATGCACTAAAAACGACAAACTGTACCAAAGCAAACGGCACATTTTACTAAACAGTCGATCCATAAAGGAAAATTCTGTCTCAGGAACAGTCAGAAGACCCAAAAGCAACAATAGGATAGGAGTCCTAAAGAGCTCAGAACAACGGCACATAAATTAAGACTTAACACGATAATGAACAATATTTCAAGTCAATATTCATACTTTTTTTTTTCTTTTTTCTTTTTTAAACATGTTACCGTATATTTGTTCTGGAGTACAGCCTCCAACGTTTGAAAGTGTCACTACCATTACTAACAGACATACCTCACGGATAAGTGCGAGATTTGCGATTCAGCTTGAAGCACTACTCAACAGATTATACATATAGTACAGTGTATTACCAGGTATTTACAATATCTTCATACAGTACATCTTAAACGTCGTCATACGAAAAAGATAAGATCAATAGCCCCTTGTCCCAAATTAGAGAAGATAATAATTGTTCAAGAACCTGATTTTTCAAAGTATAAAAATATAGTAAGCCTTCATGAGAACATTCACGACATCCACGCATGATTGATATGGCACGACAAACACAGTAAGAGTCCCAATACAAGAACTGATGCCATGATTGAGAATGATGCCCTCACATCAGAGAACGATTTTGGCACTTTAATACTAAGATGCCACAGTGGCACACGTCGTCCAACAAATGGAAATGAATGACCCTGCCCCCTTTGTGCTGAGTTAGAACCCCCCCCCCCCCCCCCTGTCCCATTATTGTCTTCGGTTAAATATTGGATTGTTCCACAGTTGAACTTGAAATGGACATGCTCTCATGCCAATATTGAGCACATGGCTTTTATCATTCCTTTTCCTTTTTTTTTTTTTTTTCACGTCCCAGGAGCACGTCCCAGGGCGTTAGACGGCTTCGGCCGAGGTGTCGGTGGAGACGGACATGGTCACTTTGGCTATTTTCACAGTGGTCTTGACACAGCTCTCAGCCGCTCGTTTGGCATGGATCTGCAGGTTGCGGTTCTGGCAGTCCGACTCCAGGCTGTTGTCCAGCTGCTGTGTGATGCTGCTGCTGCTCCTGCAGCTCTGACAGATGGCCATAAAGGCTCGGCGCAGGTCCTTACTCCTCATTGCATAAATGATGGGGTTTACGGTGGAGTTAAGCAAGCAGAGCAAGGAGCAGAACGCAAAGACTGTCTTGATGTCGTCGTTCATCTTCCAGAAGAGGTCGTACACCATGATGGCCAGCAAGGGGCCCCAGCAGATCACCAGAACCACCAGAATGAGCACGAGCGTCTTGGCGAGGCGAATGTCCATCCGGGCTTGCTCGGGTCGGGTGGTCTGAACCTTGGTGCCATCTGTGGAGTAAACCACCAGACTTTTCTGCGAGGTCCGACTAAGCATCCGTACAGCATGGTGGTGGGCCCTCCACAGGATGTACATGTACGCATAGATGATGAAAATCAAAAGGATGCTCGTTATGCCAATCCAGAACATCAGGTAATGTTCGTCAATCAGCGGGAAGATGTCTGAACACACGGAGGTCAAGGTTATGCAGTTCCATCCGAGCAGTGGGAGCACTGCAATGAAGATGGAAATGGCCCACATCATGCAGAAAGCGATCACTGCCTTGGTTCGAGTCACGATACGTCGGTAGGCCAGAGGACGATGGATTGAGATGTATCGATCGATGGCTGTGAGAAAGAGACTCCCAACAGAAGCAGTAAATGATGCTGTGACACCTCCGAGCTTAAACAGAAAAACATTAGGAGTATCTTTATTGTGAAAAATGTGGAATTCCAAGAAACTGTAGACAAAAATGACGCTGCCTATCAAATCTGCCATGGCCAGGCTACCGATGAAGTGATAAGAAGGTCTGCAGCGCAGTGTGCGTGAGTGCAAGATGACGCACAGAACCAACAGGTTCTCCAGAACCGTGAAGGTGCCCAGTGTCAGAGACATGACCGCAACGGCCAACTGCTGACTCGGAGTCAGGATCATGAAGCACTCCATTTCCATGAAGTTTTCCCCACACTGCACACTAGCCCCTTCCTCCCCAAGGCTCTGGTTCCCAAACAGATCTGTGCCATTGGTGGAATAAAAGGGAAGCCCTTTAATGATGAGTTCCTCGTCCGGGCCAACTTTACCCGGGAAGGAGCTGCTGCGGAATGCAGACGGTGGCTTCTGAAAGGAGTAGCTGCCCTTGACAAAATCAGCATTGATCGCGGGGTCATCGTAGCTGGCGTCATTGGACCCAAGGTACTGAAGCCCTGAGGTGATGGTCCTGAAGGTGGTGTCTGCCACGCCGTCCAGAACAGACTTCATGTCTGCCGCTGAGGAGGGAACACTGCAGCCAAGGATGTCTCACGAAATCTATTGTATGCGGTGGAGAAAATATTGCGGACAATGAATTAGAACTTAAGAGTCTGATCTCCAGCGGACACACAATGAGAATAACCACACAATCTCTGGAGAATCAAATGTAAGGGCTGATGAATCATTAAGTTTATGATGGAAGCCAATGACCCTTGAATGCATTCAAGGTATACAGTATCCCTAAAGCTTTTAGGACCTCAACAGATTTCATGAGCAAACCTAGTGTCGGATACGTTCACGTTAATTAAATGTCAGGTAGTACTCAATATTTTTGTGAGGGAGCAGAGGGGACCTCTCGGGTCTTCACATTGGGGAATCACCGTTACCCAGCTGCTACTCAAAGAAATGAGATGCATTCTATAAGACTAATGAGTCTCTGACAAGCAACAGACAGGCGGCTCGAGCCCTGGTGCTTTCTCTCGGCTCTGATTTATCGGAACATACTACTTCAATCGCTTTAATTGCAGTATCAAATCAGAAGATGGCAAATCATTTTAGCTGATTACCTCATGTTAATTCCTTCGGATTAACTGTTGATTGAAGGCATTGTTTAGTGCGATTTACAGCCAGTACATCATGTTTGAAGGCGGACCACAAGAGGTCTCAGTTGGACCAAATCAAAAAGAGTTGTTTTTCTCGCAGTTTTTAGGATTTTTTATTTATTTTTAAAAAATCAGACATGCACTATTTGGTTTGTGGTATTTATTTATTCATTTGTATGATTTTTTTATATGTGTTTTTTTAATATAAATATAAGTTAATAAGTCAGGTTATAACTGATTACATTTTATGCAAAAAAATATATATTTTTAAATGATTTTCTTTTTCAATATATACCTGTAATGTAAAAAGGAAACCAAAAACTACTACTATTCCCACTCCTACTCCTATTAACAATAATAATTATTACAATAATAATTAGAATATTAATAATAATTATTATGCACTTGATTAGAAATAATGCACAAAATGTCTCCAAACCACAAAAAGTGCATTAACAAAACTATGTTTTAACCTCAAATCACGCCATATATAAAGAAAATAAAGTGTATTGTGTGTGTGTGTGTGTGTGTGTGTGTACCTTCACATAGTTCCCGCAGACGTTGGGTGACCTCCGGTTTCTTCTGTCTTTTCCATAGATTAATCCAATCACATTAAACAATACAGGTGGGGGGAAAAAACACACTGTTGCACACAAACACAAAAAAAAAATAAAGTTAAAAACGAAGAAGCGCGCGCTTACATTGTAGGTGTAAACGCCTGACTGTAATCAGAACTGCACTGTGGAGCGCGCGCTCTGCTCGTGCGGCTTCGGGGCTGTGTACCGCGTGCGCTCTCGCGCGCTCTCTCTCTCCCTCTGCATATTTATGACGGCTCTTCGCGGCGCGGTCACGTGATCTCCGCGCGGCAACAAGTGCACGAGTGAGATGCGAGCCGCAGCTGCGCACTGGAGACCAAACCGTCTTTTCTCACCAACACGTGGGTATGGCCTTACACACTGACGCTTTTTTTTTTTTTTAATAAAGTTATCACCAGGGAATGAGCATCCATTTTCCATACCAGGGGGCCCATCCTCAGGGAACTAAGAGCATAAAGTGCCCATCCTCAGGGAACTCGCACAAAAACACAATTAGACACTACGGGCAATTTGCAAACCTACAAAGGATGTTTTTGGACTGTCGGAGGAAACTGCAGTAACCCAAGCATAGGGAGAACATGCACATAACTCCATACACACATACCTCAAGTGAGATTCAAACCCCTAGCTCTGAAGAGACATTTCTAATCTCCAAATCAGCTTGTCCCCACAGTCTTTAGCCCCTGGGAATACCCAGAGGAAACTCAGCGAGCACAGGCAGAACATGAGGTGGGAATCGAACCCTGAGGCCCTGGCGACAGTGCTAACCTCTAAGCCACCTATTTACAAGGAGACTTGGGGCACGAGGCGGGGTACTCCCTGGGCAGGGTGTCAGCTCTCACTGAGAGCACACCCACACACATGCACACACTCATTCACACACTACAGCCAATTTGGGAACGCCAATTAGCCTAATCTGCATGCCTTTGGACTGTGGGAGAAAACCAGAGAACCCGGAGGAAACCCACTCTACAGTATGCACATAAAATCGAACCTGGACCCTGGAAGGTGTAAGGCCTATACAAATTTAGTTACGCCTAGCTTTAAAAGTGAACAAGAGTTCCCCAAATGTCATCACAGCACAAATATCATAGTTTGCTAGCCTACCTTGTTTGTTTTTTGTTTATAAAACTGTTGCTAGCATAATTGGTTCCAAGCTCCATGGGCACACGACTAGTCAAGGCTGAAGTGGAAGATCTCAAGCGATCCTCACCTGACCTCAACCCCATCGAACAACCTTGGGAAAGATTTGGAAAACCGACTGTATCCCAGGTCTCCTTACTTAACATTAGTATCTGAGTTCTGGGAGATGAATGATCGCACAGCCTCACAGCCACACTAGTGGAGAACCCTGGAGGATATTATAACAGCAAAAGCAGAGAAAAATCTGAAAAGCACATACAAAGAAAATCTGAAAAGCACATACAAAGATCATGTGTGAAATAGATATGCAAGAGAAAGTGAGAAAAAAATGGGATCAGAATTATTATTATTATTATGATTATTATATGCACTTATTTCTTTATTGGTAGCCTGGTATAGAACGGACAGCACCAACAAGACAGTTAAAAAAAATAAAAATAAAAAAACACAAATCTCTAGGTAGAAAATACCCTCGAGCAATTCCGCCTTACTAGTAACACGAGTACAATAAGTGGCGAATTTAATGCGCATCACCCTTTTATTGCATTAGCAGTGAGGAGAAAGTGAGAAAGTGAAGACAGGATGGAAGAGGACTGGCGGCACTAAAACAGAGTTCAGCCTGAACATTAACCACTGTCATCTTTTTAAAGACATACAGTAGCAAATCTGAAGTCTGTGATCTGCTAGTGTTTTATCATTCAGGGGAGATTAATTGGTTGTGTGTGTGTGTGTTCCTGTTCCTCCTCCTGTGTAAATGACGTTTCAACAGTCTGTAGGCGGCTGCTCATGGACCCACATTAAGCAGGGGTGTGCAGATCTCTCTCTCTCTCTCTCTCTCTCTCTCTCTCTCGCTGTTCTCCTACTGGAAAAATATGAATGTCAATGACTCACACCGTACAGATTTTTGATGTCCCACAGGCTAGATTAGGATAACAGCGAATACTACACTATGCACATCTGCCCCTGGGAACAATGTCAAGAAAGTGTGTTTTAAATAAACAAGGAAACAAAATCACCCTTCACTGGCCATGCTAGCAGGAAACCGAGACAGACATCACTACCAAATACAGTGTGTGTGTGAGATGTAAAGCCCAGTTGCCGCAGGGCACCCGTTTGATCCAGGCAAGTCTGATACAAGCAGATGAGATGCAATCATAGTCAAGTGTGATTGTTTTGCGCAACCGTGTGGACGCATTGCCAATCAGATGGCGCACCGTGACGCACGCCCAGCCCCCTGCCATCTGGGCATCTCTGGTGGTACAGCTTGTTCTGCGGAGGATCCAAGTGCTCTGAGCATGACTCGTAGATTAGGAACATGAGACAAGGAGCTACTCACTACCGCACTGGTCTGTCATGAACAGCCAGACTGATAAACATGTCCTGGTTCTGGAGACAAGATGTTAGTTTTATAACCGTTTGCTTGAAAACACCTGAGAATCCTCATGCACCAGAGACACATTATTTTTAACATCACTGAATTCTTGGGAAAGGGCTAGTTTAAGAAGTCCACATTCTTATGATGTCTTAATGTTAGACATCAGAGGCGCTGTCACGTCTTGTAATATTTGGTGAAATTCTTTTCACATTATGGTAACTTGCAATAAAAATCTAAGAGACTTTCAGATCAATAAAAAAAAAAAAAGTCTAAAAGACTACACTGGCCATTTCATTAGGTACACTATGCTTGTACTGGCTTGGACTTTTTTTTTTTTGCCTTCAGAACTGCTTAAATTCTTCATGGCATAGATTCAACAAGGAGTTGGAAACAACTAGTCCATATTGCTATGACCGTATCACTCAGTTGCTGCAGATTTGTCAGCTGCACATCCATAATGTCAAAATCTCCCATTCCACTACATCACAAAGGTGCTCTGTTGGATTGGGATCTGGCGACTGTGGGGTCCATTTGTGTACAGTGAACTCATTGTCATGTTCAAGACACCAGTTTGAGATTATTTTATTATTTTATGTCATATGGTGCGTTATCCTCATAAAGGGATGGTCATAAAAGGATGGATGTGTTCAGCAACAATACTTGGCATCTAAACGATGCTCAATTGGTACTAAGGGGTCCAGAGTGTGCCAAGAAAATCCCGCCCACACCATTATACCACCACAAGCCTGAAGTGTCGATCCAAGGCAGTCTGGATCCATGCTTTCATAGTGTTTATGCCAAATTCTGACCCTACTGTCTGAATGTTGCAGCACACATCAAGACTAGGCAATGTTTTTCTTCTCAATCTTCTCCTGTCTGATATTGGTGAGTATCTGTGAATTGTAGAAAAGTTTCCTGTTCTTAGCTGACATCAGCAGGACCTGGTGTGACACCTTCTGCTGCTGTAGCCCATCTGCCTCAAGGTTCGACATGTGCATTCAGGGATGCTCTTTGGCATACCTCGGTTGTAACAAGATGTTATTTGATTTGCTGTTGTTTTACTATTGCCTCAAATCAGTCTGGCTATTCTCCTCTGACCTCTGGCATCAACAAGGCATTTTCGCCCAGAGACCTTCAGCTTAATGGATATTTTCTCCTTTTCAGACCATTCTCTGTTTTTTAAAAATACCAGGAGATCTGTAGTTTTGGAAAAACTCAGACCAGCCTATCTGGCACCAACATTCAAGTAACGTTCAAAGTACCTTAAACCTTTCTGTCCTGATCTGACGCTCCGTTTGAACTTCAGCAGATCGTCTTGACCATATCTAAATGTCTAAATGTGAGTTGCAGCCCTGTGATTGGTCGATTAGATATTTGGGTCAGTTGAACAAGTGTACATAATGAAACGGATGGTGAGTCTACTATATACTGTGTATGGACCTTTTCCCAGGACTGCAGGATGTCTTCAGAACTAAAGACCATTTTGGAATATATTAAGGACCCAACCCGAGTCAATGTTGACATCTTAGATGCCCTCAGATCTAGCTCCCCAAACTCGTTTATGTCCAGAATTTGTATTCCTGTAAAGCGTTAAAGTTGACCTAAAGACCTACTTGAGGTTTTAAGACCTTCTACAGATGATCTGATGGTTAGCCTGCATGTCCACTGAGATGGAACGCAAAATACTCCTAAGGTAAGGTTTAAAAGGACACAAATCCAATCAACTAATTCTATAGCTCACCAAACCATGTTGGAATAAACTCTTCAAAAACATCTCATCAAAGGTTCAGTGGGGGGGTTAACAGTTTTACCTTTTCTCAGAGATTCTGCACAGACACTTTTCTTCTAGAAAAAGTTTTTTTTTTAATTTCCTCAAATAAATCAAATAAAAACAAGTGCTACATTAAACAATTTCCTAAGAATGTCCAGGTCTCCAGAACTGGAATTAGGCTTTGGCTTTGTATGGCGTCACAATTTGTCCCTTCGTTTATCTTGAATAATTAGATGGCGGCCAACTACGAGACATCACGCATAGTCATTCACAGACGCACTCTCGCGCAGAGGCAATTTATCAAAGCAACTCTGATGTTTTTTAATGGGGTGCGAGGAGGCTGGAGAACCCATAGGAAATCCATGCAGCCACTCAAGCGTACCATCGAAACTCAGACCCTGGAGGTGTAAGGTGTTGATGCTGCCGCATATGGAAAATGATAACACAATTATAATTAGTTTGAAAGGGTGATGAAAGCAGTTTAAGTTTTTCAGTTATTTCTGGTCACTGCGGATGGCGTGTGCAGCTGGTACACAAGGTACCAGTGGGCAAAGAAAGCTGCAGAGGAGCACATTACACTACGCATGCAGATTTTGAATTCACTGCAATTGTAAGATCAGTTTCATTGGATGTGCTTCATTCTCTTAGTAGAGCAAATCTTAAATTTTTTTGTGCTTATTGGGCATGGGTTTGTACTTTAATGTAGTTAACTTAAATACTTACATTTCAGCGCAATCAGTTTGGTGTATCATCTGGGTTAACGGTGAAGGCAGATTACACATTGCAATACACATTGCTGTAAAACTCTGGGTTAGGTTGCTGTAATTCAATCAGTTGTGATCATTTTGTGAGATTAAATGAAACTATAAACCAGCTAGCCAGTCAAGCTATTTACACATACTCATGACCTGATTATCACACATACACCAGTTAAAAGTTTGAACACACCTTCTAAGTCAATGTAAATTTTTGTTTTTGGGGGGGGGGGGGGGGGGGGTTTCCTTGATTTTCTCCCCAATTTAGTCGTGTCCAATTCCTCCCCGCCACTAGGGGGCTCCCACATTAAGGCTACTCGAAGACCATCACGTGTTTTCCACGTGAAAACGAGATATCCACGAGACATCACGAAAACCACGTGACGCCAGTCGACCACATCCTTTCAAACCGCTCGCTCACGCACCGTTGGAGGCGGAGTAACACACTCGGACGACAGCGCTATCCGCTCCTTCCACTTGCGCGAGGTCACAGACACCCCTGACTGGCTGTAGAGCCGTGATTAATGTGGGAGCACTACGTACCTCTCATCCCTCCCCTCTGTGAGAGCTCGGCCAATCAGCTCTCTCTAGACCTCCGGCTGCGAGAGGTTACAGCATCACCACTGCGCCACTCGGAGGCAATTCAACTCTACATTCTAGAACATCTCCAATTTCTAGATTCAATTCTTATTAAATCTCCCGTATTGGAGACAACAACAGCAGCATACAGCTGTTATTATAAGATGCGGAGGTCAGCAGTTCTGGAACAGTTCTTGAAAAGTATGCAACAGTACTGTCAAGTGCATTTGCAAAACCCATCAGCCACCATGACGAAACTGTCACTCATGAAGACCTTCCCAGGAATGCACGACCAAAACGTTTCATTTAGAGTCACCAGCCTCAAAAATCACCAATGAACAACCAGCACCTCAGAGCCTTAGAGCCGTTATGAAGGATTTACAGAGCATAGATAGCAGGTATTTCTTTTATTTAGAAATGTTTCCAAAAACATATTTTCTTATGACATTTTTTTTGTATGTGCCCAAGCTGTTGCACAGTACTGTAGGAAAAAAGAGTTGTTAGTTTGTTTCTGTGCAAAACCCAGAAGCCTACATTACGTTTTTTAAGTTATGTTCGGAAATTGTGAATTATTCTGTACATAATAATGCAAACATGACAATCATACTGCATAGAACAACATTTGTACGAAAGATAATATGATGCCTAAGCCTTTTGCATTGTACTGTATATACAGAACTGTACATGTGTACAGTATGATTACTCGTTTATTTAGGCAAACGTGGACGTTTAACAATTTCTATGTTCGAATATTTACCCTCTCCAAGATACTGAAGGTGTCAGAACCTCTTCCCCTGTGTATTCTGATTCACTTGCTGCATGTGTGCAATCGCATTTTTATTGCTCTATTCATTGCTAAGACAGATCTATTCGTGGATAAACCTGGACAGTTATAGTCATCCAACAGGGCACATCCTGAAAAAGAATTTCCTTGACAGACTATTAAAAATAACAACTACCCAATGTACTCCCTAAAACCAGATGAAAATAATGTCAGTGTATCAGTGGTCGTGCTGAATTCTAACGTCGACCATGTCACCTACTTATCAGGTAATAACACTTAATGTTAACTTTCTTTAGCACATCGCATAAGAAATTTTACATAAACGTATGACAGTTTTTTTTTTTCCTGTAAAGTATCCTGGTAGGTTTTCCATAGTACCATATTATGGACATAATGGAACCATGTGCCATACTATAGTACAAGTACTGTTGTACCATGATACAGTATGTACCACTGTGGAACCTGTAACATATCAGTGTCATTGGACTACTATGGTAAAAAACCTCTCTCATAGGATATAAGTGTATGTAATACAGAATGCTTAAGTAAATGGAAAAATTCAATAATCAAACTATGATTATGACCCACAAAATGTTTACATCAGTCAATTGGAAACGTGGCCTTAGAATAGATCCTTATATTCACTATCCATCCCATAATCCAGACATATGTAGACACTCTCTTGAGTTTAAACATATTTGAAGACACTAAAGAGATGAAATATTATCGAACGAATAGTCGGCGCTTATTAACGGAGGCATGTCTCCATGATTTCCACTGTGCAGCGCCTGTAATGAGGCACTAAGCAGCCCATCAATTCTCCAGACTTCCCATCGGCATCTGATTTCAGATCTCTACCGCTGCTAATATCCAGACCACATTTCTCTGCTACAGATGTGTCTTAAAATATAGAGGAGGCAAGATATAAAAATTTTTTAAAAAATAGCACTGATAAACATGATTAACACTATACTCAGAGTTTGCATTTTAACCCAAAACGAACATACATCATGATTGAGCTTTTTTAAGCTGTTCTGTGACACAGTTATGCAGAATCTTTTAACAATGCTCTTTGTAATTACACTCACTCACTCATCATCTATACCGCTTAATCCTGTATTCAGGGTCACGGGGGGCCTGGAGCCTGTCCCACGAGGCGGGGTAGATCCTGGACAGGGTGCCAATGCATCGCAGGGCACACACATACACACATTAACCCTATTCACACACTACGGCCAATTAACCTAACCTACATGTCTTTGGACTGTGGGAGGAAACCGGAGTACCCGGAGGAAACCCACCAAGCACGGGGAGAACATGCAAACTCCATGAACACAGAGGAATAAAAGTAAGGAATAAAAAATTATATCATTTTAAATGATTTACAACTCATTATTATTCTATTACTACCACAAAGAGGCTGTTATATTCCTCATAGTTCAGGGCACTTTGATAAAGATTACAGTCATATTTTATAAATTATACCATGATCACACCTTTTTTTTTTTTTTTTTTTTGCTTGATTGTTATGGTTTTGATGAGGGTTAGATCGTCTGGATTGTACACCACAACTGTCTCACATGGCACGAAATCTACTGACTGAGGCATTGTGCTGTTACTGAAGACTTTTCATAAATATTAAATTAACATCAACGGATGAAGAGTCCACTGTTCCAACCTGAGCTTGGGTTACTGTCCAAAAACATACAGGTAGGTGGGTCGGCCTCATTATATGTAAGTTTATCACATGTAAGTTTATTATGCGCCCTATGATGGACTGGTACCAAGCGTTTCTGGGAGAAGTTCCCAGATCCACATCGACCCTGACCGGGATAAATCAGTGGCTGAAGATGAGGTCTTCTTACAGAGAACGTCACCATATCAATGGATATTCTGTGCAATTTTCACTGTTAAAGAAGAGCATGGTGGAGTATAGATAGTACTGTTGATCGTTCACTTTTTTATTTCGAACAGTCTGTGTGCATGGAAATTGTATTTTCTCCCAGTGCTTGGTAGATTTTCTCTGGGTATCTATCAGGTTCCCTCACAAGGTCCGAAGGAATGCACTGTAAGCTGATTGGAGTTTCTAAATTGTTCGTAGCGCATGTGAGTGTATGTGCTTGTGCCCTGTAATGGGCTGGCACCCCATGAATTGTATACAGTACCTCACCTTGTACTTCAGGGAGACACTGCAGGTACATAAGATAAATGGTATAGATAACAAAACTGTTAAAAAATAATAATAATAGTTATAATATATATATATATATATATATTATGGCATGCCGTTTAGGAAAATATTCATGAGAGAACTTAATGAAACCTCTGAATATATTGAATGAAACGTGAGAATATTGAATGGATTCCGAATATATTGATTGAAAAATATATATATTGAATGAATTCTGAATATATGGATTGAAAACTGATACATTCTCTTCATTTCTCACAATTGCAGCAACCAAGTTTCTCGCCGACTCACTCATCCTTTCTAAAGATGGCGCTGTGTTTCGATGACGTCATGTTTCATTCCATATATTCAGACTTTTCATTCAATATATTCAGACTTTTCATTCAATATATCAGTTTTCAATCCATATATTCAGAATTCATTCAATATATATATTTTTCAATCAATATATTCGGAATCCATTCAATATTCTCACGTTTCATTCAATATATTCAGAATCTTCATTCAATATATATAGAGTTTCAATCCATATATTCAGAATTCATTCAATATATATATTTTTCAATCACTATATTCGGAATCCATTCAATATTCTTACGTTTCATTCAATATATTCAGAGTTTTCATTAAGTTCTCTCAAGAATATTTTCCTAAACGGCATGCCATAATATACACGCACATACACACACACACACACACACACACATACATATATATACACATACATATACATACATACATATACAGTACGCAGGACGCTCCAAATAATATATTAATTGGAGCGTCCATCATACTGTACAAATCCCTGTGAACAATTGGGACAATAATGAATTAGACCAAGCACAATAATATCAATATCTTTTACTACTGTCACAGCTTCCGCTCAAACTTTATATCTAGACGGATATATAAATTAATAAACTTTCTGACTTGAGAAGCCTACAGTGCTCCATTATAAATCATTTCACTAGAGCTTTACAAGGCATGAATGGAATAAGAAATACTAAATCAAATTATAATATCGCTTATTCTCCATTGCTTTAGATGTATTTCTCTTCTTCAATATTTGAAGCAAAAAAAAATGAGATCGGAAAAAAGAAGAAAAAAAAAAGAGTATGCTTAGGCTCTGTTGCAGCGCTATTGATTTCTATCACTAGCTACAAACGGGCCTCGTTTTTATTCAGAGCGGTTATAGATTAGCACAATCATAACCGAGTTTGATTAACTGCCACAAAGCCATAATGCTATGCAGCTGCTGTAATTCCTCACTGGGTCATGGTTAGTTCTTTCAATTCTTGGAGATAACAGAGCACATCCTATACGGCGTATATTCCTTAAGCAGTCAGTGTGACAACGTCAGGGTTATTTGTGTAGCCCCATGGCTTCCGCGAGCTAATTTTACTCCTAGGAAAAATTACAACCCATCCTCTATTATTTATCACTTGTCTCTCGCTAAACTCTCCCTGTACTGCAATTACTCAGCACGGCGATTCTTCTTACAGTAGATGCCACACACTAAGACAAAGCCACATTTAGCCGTTTATTTATAGACGTGTTAAGATGTTCGGTTTTTCTGGGTCAGGGAACCGATGTTTGATTTGTCTGTGCGTATTTTGTTTGGTCTCTTTTTCATTTGGCAGACATGTTTATCCAAAATAACTTAGACAAAGTTTAGCAAGTCATTAATTATTAAGTCAGCATGAACCTTTTCATAAATTTGTTCTACAATAGTGCTTCTGTTGGATCGGACTACATGTGCCAGCCTTCATTCCCCATGTGCATCAGTGAGCCGTGGCCACCCATGACCCTGTTGTCGGTTCACCGGTTTTCCTTCTTTGGGTCACCTTAGGTATGTCCTGACGACGGCAGACCAGGGACGTCCCACAAGAGCTGCAGTTTTTGTACTTGCTCTCTGACCCGGTCCGCTAGCCGTTACAATTTGGTCCTTGTCAAAGTCACTCAAATCCTTATGCTTGACCGTTTTTTCTACCTCAGAAAAAAAGGTTCACTCGCTGCCTAATACTCTATATTCCACCCACTTCCAGCCACCATTGACAAGACAACTGGTTAGTGGACTGGGTCAGAGCAACCTAGCTACTAAGGATAGCAAGTGGCCCAAAGTGTTCCAAGAAAATCCCCTTCACACCATTACACCTGAACCTTTGATACAAGGCAGGATGGATCCATGCTTTCATGTTGTTTACGCCAAATTCTGATCCTTCCATCCAAATATCACAGCAGAAATCGAGACTCATCAGACCAGGCAACCTTTTCTGTTCTTCAATCTTCTGTTGGCCAATTTTGGTGAGCCCTTGTGAATTGTAGCTTCAGTTTCCTGTTCTCAGCTGAGAGGCTCAACATGATCCTCTTGGATATCCTCATATCCTCTTGGCATATGAACGTAAACGTAAATGAACTTGAACTATAGAACTTGAACTATTAGTTACAGCAAACATTGCAGTATCCAGTTCATGTGTGAAAATGATTCCTCGACCTCCCAGAACCACTCTTTCGCAACGTTTTGGCCACACTACATTTCTTCCATGAAGTTGATGGTTGAGTCCAATCCTTCCATGTTTTAATTTGTTCCTGGGGGGGGGGGGGGGGGGGGGGAAGGTGTAGGATGATTAATATACACTAAACTGGTGACTTGCCTTGCAGCTGAAGCGACTCTCAGAGCTGCCATTAGGGAAAATTAATTAACACCTTCTGATGAAACAGACTTAACAGTGCTGTGGTATAAAATATTAAATTCAAAACTGGAACCAACTACAACTAACTTCTTAGGACGAGACAGAAATGAATGTCGTACCAAAGATAGTCTTACATTACAGTATATTTATCTGAATAGTTTAGTGAAAAAGTAATTTTTGTTGCTTTATGGGTAAATGTTTTATGGTGTCCATTTGAGCTGCAGAGCTTTCCTTCTGCAAAAAGTATGTTTGCCCTTGACAGACTCAGAACTTAATCATAAAAAGGTTTGATTCATGAAAACATTGTGCTGTGCATGAAAAAAAAAAAAAAGGTTTTTTCATGGAGTTCAATATCTGCTCTGAGACTTAGTTGTATCAACGAACTTTTATATTCTCAGACAAGGAAATAAAATTCTTCTTCATTGTAATCAAATTGTAACGGTACAGTCGTTGTTGACATATAAATATTTAGCCACAGGGTTTCACCGTTTATTAAAATCTGGGCAGAAATTGTGTGCGATGCCTGAAGATGTTTTCTTCATCTAACTATTCATGGCTGATGAAAAATAAATAATAAAATGAAAACTGTCTGCCACCGTCACCCTCGCTTTTGTCTGCGTGTAGACAGCTGAAAAAGAATTATTTCCTACAGAGACGTTACGTACTGCGATGCCGCCACACCTGTGAGAAAGTGAAAAGCCGCCATTTCATCCAACTCTATGAATGTGTTTAAAGATATCTTTTGTGATAGAGAACATCTTCCACAAAGCAAAAAATGACATTGTGGGCACTTTCATTTCAAAGCCATAAATCAACGTTATCTCTAATTTTGTCACCTTTACGCCACTGAATATATTGCATCAAATTAATCATACTTTCAAGGTCCTTCTGTCGGGGTTATCAGAAAACTTGTTCATTTTTGGTTTTAAATCATTTTGGTTCAAGGTGTTCTCAGTAACGTAAGGTGGCATGACCGTGCAATTTGAATGGACTGTAGATAACACTCAACTTACACACTGTACAATACAGTAAATGTGACCTTGTCTGTGAAAACCCGGCTAAAAACATGCTTTTTCTAAATATAATTTAAATACATAGCGTATATATGATTTTTTTTATGAACAACAGTGAAATAGTCAATGCATAAATCAATCAGGGTCAGCTCATTGGTTAAGGCACTGGACTACGGTTTCGGAAGGTCCCAGGTTCAAGACCCCACGACCACCAGGTTGTCCCTGTTGGGCCCTCGAGCGAGGCCTTTAACCCTCAACTGCTCAGATGTTTAATGAGATAAAAATGTAAGTCGCTCTGGATAAATGTAAATAAATAAATAAATTTTCTAGCTCAGTTTTCACAGACAGCGTCACAAATACCATCATGAACAAAAGCAATGTTACACTAGAAAATAATACATCAAAAAATACTGGACTGTTACGAAAACCTGAAATCTAATTTCAGTACGGTCATTTTTTGCCCGTGTTACATTAAAAATGTCATGCTCTGTCATTTCTGTCATGCTCACTAACCTAACTCGCATCTTCTCAAGGTTCACCTGGACGTGCATGAAATTTGCCATGTGGGAATGCTTCAAGCAAGCAGACATCTGTTTTGTAAGGAATGTACACGTGTAATGTTTCTTTTGTCCATAAGCATATACACTGATGAGCCATAACATTATGAAAATTGACAGGAGATGTGAATAACATTTAACACCAACTACAGTATACTGTACACCTGGGGACAGTATCATGTGCACCCCAGGCTCACCCAAAGGCCAGCCTGTCCAGTCCAATCTTACAGAAAAGCCAATGCAGAACAAATTCGTCGGGAAAAAAAATAAGGCACCAAACACCACCATGGACTTGATCCAGCAGGAAATGATCCCAAAGCCACCAACCCAGCCTCCGAGCTCACTAGATCTCTGATCAAGCACTGATCAAGCACGCATGGGATGCACCAGATACACAAGACTGATAAACTGGAGCCGCACCCTATTAGTGGCAGCACCCAAAAGATCCACTGCCGATGTCCTAGTGTCAGGCACCCCCAAAGACCCTGTGGAGCCACACCCCAAGGGTCCAGAGCCACCCCATTGTCACGAAGGAAAGAGAAACCAAATGGATTTATCAGGGTATACCTTCTCCAAGCATCTCAATGGCTTTCTTTATAAAACTTTACATTTCATCCAAATTGGTGAAAACAAAATTAGCCATTGAACTGCCTTCTTGATGAAAGAAGTCAGTGGAGAATTAATAGACTGGTTTAAGCTATTGAGGTAGGCTACAGTAACTCAAACATCTCTGCAGCGCCTCTGGAGGTAGGCTGTGGTGCCTGGAATCGGGGTGTTGGCGCGGATCCTTCGTGTGATGTGGATCTCACATCCCATGGGAGCTGGATTCTACGGGGATCTGGGGATTCTGCGGGCCGGCTCAGTGGCCTTGGGCTCTTAGCCTGCTGGGTCCCGTGCACAGTGAACTGAGGTGCACTGGGTGTTCTGGTGCATTTATATTATAGCCAGCATTGGCTTTTTTTTTTTCAACAATTTGTGCTTCATTCATTTTTCTGGCCTTGGAACCCTGTGGGCATGGGTGTGTCCTTGGTGACCATGATCCAGGTCACCAAGTCGCTGTTGTATAATTGGTGATTGATGTTATGTGGTGGTTTTTCTATGTACTGTATACTGTATATTCTGAATGTGCATGTCGATTTTAAAAACCCGCTTGGCTGCTTGGTCTGGATTTCCAGACACAAATCTTTCCAAAGCTTTCCAAGGCCACTTCACATCATATTAGTAATCTTCATTTGGAAGCATCACAAACTACACTTCCTACAAGAATGCCATTACTGCATTATTCAAAAAGAGCAAACTATCCGAGCGCTTGTTCTCGCGTTGCTATGTTCTACAACATATAAAGAGTTTTTTTTTATTATTTCCGAGTAGTGCTGAAACAGCGATCCTCGTACGGTGGATGGTGGAAGCGCTTCCTGTTTACGGTGCCAGTGCTTCACATGCTCATGTGCTTCTCCACTTTCATTCCACTCTCGCTGTACACGCATGACTTCTTCATCTCTCTGCATCTTGCCTTGGGTATCAGCAAGGCATAGTGTTGGCATGGCAACCAAACAAGACGAAATCCTCTTGGGTGCGCTTCCTACCTATAGACGATGATGACAGTGAGATGAGTCTCCCGTGCATGGAATGCTGAATGCATGCGCTGTGATGTCTTTAGACAGGAACAATCCTGCTGTAATGTAGAGCGGTATGATTACACCATACACTCACACAGAGAGAAGCTTGAGAATAGACAATGGAGCTGATTTTCATTGGTTATATTAAATGCACCCCATCCTGATTCTGTACATGACCATGCTTTAGGATGCTTCATTAAACCGGAGATCCACACTTAGTATTCATTCTTTAAAATCTCTGGATAAACACACACACACACACACACAAACACACGACCCTGAGAACTGTGTGCCTCTGTTAATGTGCAACTCTCAGTACCGTCCAAACCCACTGTTCTCTTTAGATCCACAGACACCCACTCAGTGCGTAAGGATATTAAGACACAAACACACTCTCTACGCTTTGCAGTCATAGCAACCAGGCTGCTGCAAATGAATTGTTGACACCCTTCCATCACTTTCCAAGACGTCCGCCTGCCAACGGCCGTGAGCCTGGCGCTCTTCTCCTCGTTGGACCGTGAGAACGAACGTCTCACCACCTTATCGTGCTCCACAGGCACCTCCGAGAGACACTTACTGCTCTGGCAGGCTCAGTTGTAGAAGGCTGCTTAGTATTCAGCGAGAGCACCGGCTGTCTGGGTGGCTGGACGAGAACGCCAAGGCCGAGCAGCCAGCATGGCGGCGTGTACAGAACGAGGTATCTAATAAAATTTAAAAAATACCTTGTATGGTTTTGTCCTCTTTAAAAAACCAAAACAAACAAACAACAACAACAACTGCACTGGCGGTGGGTGTGTAATAGGTCTCTCTGCCTCAAGCTCTACAGCACAAGACACAAAGCACTGAGGTTCGATTTCCACAGATAACAGAACCATAAGTTCCTGTTCTTTTTAAAAGCATCAATGGCTGTATTCCAATACCGTTCTCAATACCGGTCTCCCATTTCCACTAAAAGAATTTAAATCATTCACATTCATACATTAATTATTATGCACAGGTGTTTTTTTTTTTTTTTTTTTTCCCCGAAGCTGAATATAATCCAAGTCACTGCTGGCTCAGAGATGTTCCCAGACATGTAAAAATAAAACAAGTTTCATTGTTCCATGGCCCTTTAGAGGCTCAAGGGATCATGTTAATATCTAGATTTTCGGATAAAAACAACAAGAGACGATGATGAGAGGGCTTTTCATTTTGCAGAGTTTAAAACTCCCTTTATTCCTCTATATGATCCCCTGCTAGACTAATGCACTTATCCTAGTGTTTCACTAGTGCTTGGACACCATCAAAGCAGACAGTTTTTTTGTGGTAAAGCCCTCGCCCTATCATCCGGAGATCACGAGTTAGATTCCCGGGTGATGCTGTAACCTCTCGCAGCCGGAGGTCTAGAGAGAGCTGATTGGCCGAGCTCTCACAGAGGGGAGGGATGAGAGGTACTTAGTGCTCCAATCAGGGGCGTCAAGCGGAAGGAGCGGATAGCGCTGTCCTCCGAGTGTGTTACACCGCTCCCGACGGTGTGTGAGCTAGCAGTTGGAAAAGATGCGGTCAGCTGGGGTCACGTGGTCCGCAGGAAACAGGTGATAGTCTTCGGCCCTCCCGACTGAGTGGTAGTAGTAGCCTTAATGTGGAGCCCCCTAGTGACGGGGAGGAATTGGATACGACTAAATTAGGGAGAAAATCGGTTAAATGTCAATCGGTTTTATGATAAATTTCATCACAAGTCCTGGTTTGACTTGAACGCCCCTCATATTTTATGCAATTTCCTTTCTTTTTCTGCTATAAAATACAATCAGTATTGAAATATGTACAGTAAATTCTCAAAGCTCTAAAATGTGCTTTCTTTAATATCGTAGTTTGCTTCTTAATCTACACAAACAAACAAAGATGTTTCGATCCAGGAATCTCTTTTGAAAATAAGAAAATCCTTTGGAGTAGAGTAGATTTTTTTTTATTATTATTTCCTTAAAAATATAAAATCAAGGAACCTACAAAGTTGGCAAATAGAAACTTTTTTCCATGTTTATTGTTGCATTGCAATTCCTATTAAGAAGCACCAAACCTGTTCCAGAATGATAACGTCCCAGCATGCAAACGGACCTGGAGAGCTCGGACCTCACACCCCACTGAACACCTTCGCTATAAACAGTAACATTGACTGTACTGAGTAATATTGCTAAAACTCAACTTATTTTAATAGCCATGGACTGGGATGGTCAGGTGTCCACAAACTTTGGATCACTTTGAGAAAAGTCAAATGCAAATTTACACAAGTTTAAATGATTTGAAGCCAAAATATATATATATATATATACGGTATAGCCAGAGGAAAAACTGTTATCACCAAAATACAGCCTCAAATGTGTTAAATGTTGTGCCATCAGGACTTAATCTTGCAATTCACACTTCTAAATCGAAACACACGAAAACATGAAGAGGAAACTAATTAACACTGCTGATGTTCCATATTTTGTGAAGAACAGAACAGTAAGAGAACCGTTTACGTGACCTCGGACCTTTCTAAGGCTGTGTTCTTGGTGTGCCGTAGGAAACTCTGAGCCAGATGACACCGCTGACATCTATGAGAATAAATATACTACGGGCAGAAAATCTCAACACAAGCAATTACAGCAGCACGCCGTGTATGAGGGAGGCTTGGTTTTCTCATTCATTTACTAATAGATGCAGGTCAGATGGGTATATGGTGGTCAGGCCTGAGTGTTTCAGTGTAATAGAAAGAAATTCATCATTGGAGGTTTAAGGTCTTGGTGTAAGAGAGGAGTGAGATGCATGATGGGAACTTCTTCTTTGAGGTTGCACTTATCTGCATTCTGAACCCTCGCTGCAATATTACATATTTAGTTGATGCTTTCTCTTTCTTTAGTGGCCATGAGCAGTTCAACGTTTTCCCTGACGTCACTGCTATTTGCCATGAACTACATACATGATACCAGTGATGGATTAATGTAGCGGTGAATATGTCTATTAATATCATCATGTGTGGCTGAGTCATAACGAATAAATACGATATTAATATAGGGCAATTCATTCATAGTGCGTTAACCCAAGTGCTGGTGGATTTTTTACTTATTGTGTAGCAAAAACTTTTAACCTTTCAATTTCTCACTCACTCACTCATCTTCTGTACCGCTTAATCCTGTATTCAGGGTCACGGGGACCTGGAGCCTATCCCAGGAGACTTGGGGCACCAGGCAGTGTACACACTGGACAGGATGCCAATCCATCGCAGGATATATACACATACTGTACACACACACCCATTCACACACTACGGGCAATTCTGGGAACGCCAATTAGCCTAACCTGCTTGTCTTTGGACTGTGGGAGGAAACCGGAGTACCAGGAGGAAACCCACCAAGCACGGGGAGAACATGCAAACGGCATGCACACAGAGACGGGAATCGAACATGGCCGGGAAGCGAACACGGACCCTGGAGGTGCAAGGCGACAGTGCTAACCACTATACCACCATGCCGCCTATTAAGAAATTAAAGGTGACCTGTTGTTTAATCAGATGGCTCTCCAGTCTCCATGGACAGTCAAAAACCTGAGGACAAAAACATTCCCTGTTATTTGTCCTTTTATCATTTTTGTATTGGACTGGGATAAAAAAAAATAAATAAAAAAAAAGCTAATTAGATTTTCCCCCTGTTGTGACCTCATATAAGAAGATCCCCTTTCTTGGTTTGTTGCTCAGCTACATAAAACATATAGTTCTGAATTTGTGTTTCTAAGTAAAGCAAAACAAAAAAAGATTGCTCCAAAAGCTTGGCAAGATATGCTCGTCACCAATCTGGATCTCGCCAGCAGATATTGGCATGTTAGCATGACAGATTTACCCACGAAATTCTTGTGGGAAGTGAACTCTAGCTCAATAATGCAATGCACACTTACGGGGTACTTCATCGGGTACACCAGTCCAACTGCTCGTTAATGCAAATATCAAATCAGCCAATCACACAGCAGCAGCTATAAAGCATTTACGCATGCAGGCATGGTCGGGTCAGAATTTGGCATGAACATGATCGTGAAAGCACAGATCCACCATCTTGCCTCGGTAATAATACAGTATGTGTCATTTTCTTGAGCGCCTGAGAAGCTGAGTATTGCAGTTGTGTATCACAGTGTAATGAACCCATCTTCTAAGGTCTACTTCCAACAGTAGTGTCTTGGTTTCCTGAACATGACGATGAGACCGCTGTACTCAAACGGCCTCCACGGCGACCAGATTTCAATGCAAGCCCATTAGGGATGTGGTGGAATGTATGGAGATTCTCATCATGGATGTGCAGCCGACAAACCTGTCGCAGGAACTGCGTGACGATACTGTACGATACCGTGTCAATATGGACTAAAATCTCCAAGGAACGTCTACGAAGAATCTATGCCATGAAGAATTAAGGCGAATTAAGGAGGTGCGAGCCAGTACCGAATGAAGTGAGTGTAGATTCCTTCACTGGTGAAAATCACTTTGTTTGACATTTCTATGTACTGCACATACAGTTTATATGATTTACACTAATGAGCCCGTGCTTCTGTACTGTACAGCATCGCCGAAAGTAACCCAGAGAACGGATTCTGGGTTCCATTCCGTCATAACCAGCTACTGACTCAAACTGCTAATATCTCATAACAGCCTCCACCCTCAGCAGATCAATAGCAACAGGCTATTAAAGGTGTTCTACAGACGGCACTAAATCCCCACAATGGATAAAACGGCTTTAGTTCCTTATGCACTTTTGAGCGCAGGATTTTTCCATTAGACCGCCTCCATTACAACAACCTCAGACCCTCTGCAGCATCGATATTAGCTTTATGTTCGGTTCATTTGCTGAAACCCAGCTGTGATATTTGCTCCATATATTATGAACTTCGATTTCAATTTACCGTGAATCAATACAGCAGTTCAAAGCACGCCTCAAGTGAAACGTGAAGGCACTGTATGCAATATGTCGATGCGTGCTCTTCAATACAAATGGACTGGAGTTCACTTATTTTATTTTTTTATTCTTACGAATCTGATATTATTAATTGTGACTCTCTAGAGCTTCTGAGCACGGACTTGAGTGGTGACTTTTTTGTTGGTTCTAAGACAGAAGATCATTCCAAACTAAACATGGCTTAATATACAGTAGTTAATATAGAGATTGTCGTGACACATCGCACTTGGACCAAGACTATTTAATGCCTGCATGGGCTCAACTTCCAATCGTTCCCCAACGATCCGCAAAGTACCTCATATAGTTCTGAACCTTTTTCCAGCAACAACCTTCAGCATTTTGATCTGACTTCAGTGTAGCTGCACTTTCAAGTTGTTGTTGGTCTTTCAGCTGTTCCTGTAAGGGGTCGCCACAGTGGACCATCTGATCTGCTGAACTTGGCACAGGTTTTACGCCGGATGCCTTTCCTGACTCAACCCTCACGTTTAATCCTGTGGTTTGGGCATTGGCTTGGAATTGAACCTGGGACTTCCGGAAGGCAGGCGAGAAACCTGGGAGTGGGTGCAGGTTTTTTTGTTTGTTTGTTTGTTTTTTGAGTAGGACATAATCACTGTTTGAAAATGAAAAATGTTCCATCATCAAAAGTCATCTTCTTGTTAGGCCCACAGAGATCCAGAGCCTCCTGTCTTAAGATTGTTAGGTGCAATCTACACTACAAACCCATGGTAGATTACCATCACCACATGCTATGCATCTACAATTCAATTACCCGTAATTCTTCCATTCCCAGTCCACCTGCAGAGATGTTCTGGAGATTTGGCAGAAGAACCAGGAGGAAACCGACACGATCACTTGTGAAATCCTGCGTAGATCAAATGCCTATTTCAGGACGGTCTGAAACTGTGAAGCGGCAAACGCTCGTGATTATCCGTGATGCTGATGTCATTAAAAGTTATTGAACAGCTTTGTTTGAAGAAGTTTGAATGCTGACTGACAGCCTACAAAAAACCTCTGTGGTTGGTCGTTGGAGAACGTCAATCAAATGCATCCTTACTGCGATTTTTAGTGAGTTTAGTGAAATCTAACCCACCTCTAAGTTTCGTCCTATACCATGGCAGTGTTCTGGCAGTCAGTTTCAGTTTCTCATCATAATCCCACATATCAGTATGTGGGCCAGCACTGGAGAATCACCCATTTTTCATGATTTATCATCTGGCTGCGTGTAGTTGTGAATCTCTCGTCTTCCTCTGAACTATCTCGCGCATGTTTCTGGTCAGTTGTTGGAACCCTCGTCTTGACGCACTTGTAGCACTGCCAGTTCCTGCATCACTTCACTTGCAGTTGGGATAAAACTCTCTGCCAAATGAATGTAACTCTTGCAATGAGTAATGAGCAAAAGAGAGAGAGAGAGAGAGAGAGAGAATAGGAAGGAAAACAGAGATAAACAGAAAGCTTTTATTTTATTTTTATGGACTTTAAAGTAGTCTGTGTGACCAATTATTTAAAAAAAATTTTTTTTTAAATAAATATAGAAAGAAATACTTGACCATACACTGAACAGCCACAGCATTTTACGCTATTGCCAGGTGAAATGAACAGACACTGAGACAACAAAAAAATATAAGCTGGTGACAGGATTATAGGCACTCAAGGCTCACCTGTGTCCACAGAGACCAAAGCCCATCCCATCCAGTCTGATCCCATAGCAAAGTCATTGAGCACAAATGAGAGGAAAAAAAGTCGATGCTGGCCACAGTAGAAAAGTTTAAGGACATCCAGTGCTCCACAGCCTGACTTACAAGCAGGCTTCCAAATTCTCCAGATCCCCAAATGATCAAGCACTTCCAGACAAGTAAATCTGATCCAGACAATGGGATGCACCAGAAAAGTAAATCTGTAACCCACAGCACCCGACGGATCGGTTGCCATCGTCCTGGTGCCAGACACCGCCAGACCATGTACCGAGAGCCATGTGCCTCAGTGGCGCAAGCAGAACCCAAAACCTGATGGGTGTAAATGCTTGTAGTGTGACAAATGGTGCTGGATTGTTGTGGTTCCATATACTGTAGGTGTGTTATAGTATGTACAGCCATGGCTGATGGTAGCGCTCACCTTCAAACATTTCGAGGAGAACAGCGACAAAGCCACTTCTCTTCAGAAAAAAACAAACAAACATCAGAGACAGACTGATATTCTGCAAAAGGTACAGGGATTAGACTGGCATAAAGTCATTTTCTCTGATCAATCCCCTTTCCAATTGTTTGGAGAAAACGGAGAAGAGAAGGTGAGCGCTACCATCATTCCTGTGTCGTGCCACAGTAAAACATTCTGAGACCGTTCGTGTGTGGAGTTGCTTCATAGCCAAGGGAGTGGACTCAAGAACTCATCCATGAATAACGAATAGTACAAAAACATCCTCCGGGAGAAACTTCTCCCAACCGTCCAAGAACAGTTTGGTGACGGAAAATGCCTTGTCCAGCATGATGAAGCACCTCGGCGTAAGGCAAAAGTGAGAACTAAGTGGCTCGGGGAACAAAACATCAAAATCTTGGCTCCATGGCCAGGAAACTCTCCAGACAATAAATAACACTTAGATGAAATGCTTGTAATTATGCTTCAGTAAACCACTTACATCTTACAAACGCTGAACCAGCAGACTTTTTTAAATTATTATTTGCATCATTTTGGCCACAGCTGTAAATACAAGTCAATCTAAAGCATTCGGATCAGGACGGATTTTAAACTTCTTGTTTTTAATAGTCAATAAAAATTTCTACAATGCCCACTAAGCTTTAGCTAATCACAGACACAACGGCAAGTTTCTCCGGGTGCACGGATTGTCCTCTGGCTGAAGTTCCTCCAAGTCTGTCCCTCTGGTGCAAGAAGCAGCATGAAGACGGTCCTTTCATTCTTTTTCTTTCATCTCGGTTTGGTTGTGTGCGAAATCCAGCATGCCCCCAGGGTCATTCAGGTGGCCTTTTGAATATTAAACGAGCCCCCTGTGATGGAGCTTTTGTTCGATAATATGTTTTTTTTGTCGGTGGGCCTGAACTGGAGCGTGCTGTGTGAAGTGGCTGAGGGC